>JANIWU010000048.1:0-94569 GCA_030705145.1 Hagleromyces aurorensis | reverse complement strand
ATAATCGTGCAAAGTCAATTTATCTCTCATTGCATTATTAGGCAATAATTTACAAAGTATGGTCACGTTTCTTGTTCGTTGTGAATGATATGAAAAATTTCGTTCTCTACTAACTGTCTAAATCGAGATGAGATGAGATGAGCGTTTATGATAAAATCAAGTATAAGAATCCTAACTATCTTACGTGTTTCTAAACTTCAAGTGAATATCAGGGAAACACATTTCTAGAATTCCATTGCTTAATTGCTACAGAGTTTGAATATGGCAAACGAAGTCAATTCGAAGAAGAGAAGAAGAGATAGGGTAGCATCTGTTGCGACCAGAGCACCAGTCGAGGAAGATATCACAGACATCTCATCCAGTGATGAGGATAATCAAGGTAATAGAGACGAAAGTAAAGATGGAGAAGATGAAGACTTAAATTCCGAAGATGAGTTTGAGGGAGAGAACCCTGCCGATAAGAGGAGGAGATTGGCCAAACAATACCTAGAAAACCTGAAAGAAGAAGCTAATGAAAGAGTATCAGAACAAACCTCAGTTTTTGATCAAGCGGAAGAAGAAAAGGAAGTGTATGATGGATTTGACGCCAGAGATGTTGATCGTGAACTTATTGCCTCTAGGTTGAAACATGACGTTGCAGAACAACAAGGACGTGTCTACCGATTCATTGGTGGCAAGCTCCTAATGACCGAGGCTGTTACTACCTTTACAAGAGTTGGTGAGAATAATCTGACATCCATCAGTTGCTACCAGTCTGTTATTAGTAAGTTAAGCTATCAAGAAGATACAGATGAAAAGTCAAAAAGAAAAATGTTTGCATACACTGTTAGTAAAGACTTGCAGTTGACGAAGTATGACATTACAGATTTTACCAAGAGACCCAAAAAGGTGAAGTATGCTAAAGGGGGCTCAAAATATTTTCCAAAAAGCTTTCACGAATTTGAAAATACCACAGAGGGACACTATGATGATATTTTGGCTGTGGCTGCATCTCCTGATGGAAAGTACGTCGTTACTGGAGGAAAAGATAGAAAGATTATAATATGGAGTACCGAAGCTTTGGCTCCAGTGAAAGTAATTCCTACCAAGGATCGTAAAGGTGAAGTGCTAGGGTTGGCCTTTAGAAACAATACAGACCAGCTGTATGTTTCTTGTGCGGACTTTAAGATAAGGACATATTCCATTAAACAATTTTCCCAGTTGGAAACACTTTACGGACATCATGACGTTGTGGTTGACATATCTGCTCTGAGTATGGAAAGATGTGTTACAGTAGGGGCAAGAGATAGGACAGCGATGTTATGGAAAATTCCAGATGAAACTAGACTGACGTTTAGGGGTGGTGATGATACAGATAGGCTCGTTAAGAGGTGGGTTAAACAAAATGGTGTTGAGCTAGAGAATGGTGAAATGGAATACCCAGATGAATCTGAAGCACCTGTATTCTATGGTGAAGGAAGTATCGACACAGTTACTATGGTTGACGATGCGCATTTTATTACAGGTTCAGATAATGGTAATATTTCGCTTTGGTCCTTATCGAAGAAAAAACCTCTATTTACAGTTCGTGTCGCGCATGGTATAGCACCTCTGCCAGAATCCACAAAGATATCAGGTGAAGCCCAGGAAAGTGTGCGTGCTTTGCAATTGAAAGATAAGAGATTGGCACATCCTTTTTCCATAACAGCAATTTACGCTATTCCTTATAGTGATGTATTTATCTCTGGTTCGTGGAACGGTAGCTTGAAAGTTTGGAAAATTAAGGAAAATCTGCGAGAATTTGAGCTTCTTGGTGAGCTTGAGAATTGTACAGGGCTTGTAACCAAAATTGATGTTGTGGAGGCCGGTAAGCATGGTCAGGAGACATTCCGCGTTTTAGCAAGCGTTGGTAAAGAGCATAGACTAGGTAGGTGGATTTCTAAAATTCCTGGTGCTAGAAACGGAATATTCTCAGCCGTTATAGAGCAGGCCAATGTGTAGCATAAAATAGCATAAAATAATTAACATTTTTCTTCCTTCAGTTGACGTGAATATTGTGAACGAGATGCAAATATTATGAAAAATGAATTGTTAGTCAAGCATAAAATTAGCATATATATATCTGTATGTATGTGTATGTATTACTGCGTTTTGCTACCTGAGCTGTGGAATTTGTCTTCAAAATTTCTTTTCATTGTATACTTTATTTTTCTTTCTGGTTTTGTTGGGCCTCTCACTGGTTTCAGAGCCTCTTTCCCCCACTAAATGTAAAATGAAAACATTCTACCAATATTCATATAAAATAAAAATTAACAATATTTTTGAATTAAAATTAGAGAAAAACACAGATAATAAGGAAAAAAAACAAACTTTTGCCTTCTTTAGTGCTAGCCTTATTGCATGGAATATGCAAGGTTTGAAATATACAAACCTATAACAACTGCTAGTTATTAGATTCAAAATTACACTACGTAGAGATTCCATCTTAAGAGGCAATATACCAAAAAAAAAATAAACACGCCAAACCTATTTTCTTTGTTGCTAATTTTTCTTCTTTTTTGAACGTATAAAGAATAAAGTGTGCCAAGCACATCCTTCAACTTGAAGAACCGTTACCTAAGTATATTATCTGTTTTTAAGGAGTAAGAGGATCTCGAAGGCACGCGTGCCTGGATAATGAAAGCAAAAACGTTTGTGGCTATTTGTCAGGACATATTTGAGAAGCCCTAAAATATATTTACTTTCCTAGCAAAGATCATCTCTGGTTGAAAAATGTTTTATTTTTAATATGCATAAAAGAACACCTTATATTTAGTACAAATTGGTTTTCTCAGAAAACATTGAGGATGAAAAATTCGATCAGTGCCCACCATTATTCCACCCGCCTTTAAATTAAAAAATGGAAGTAACACAGTCTTGTCACCATTGCTATGATTTTGCTAATTTGAAAACGAGTTACTAAAACTCGAGTTTACTCATTTTGCAAGCGAACTTTATTTGATGAAGTGTTGTTTTACAATTTAATAGCAAACAACATATAAGCTTGGTCATTTACAAAAACTTAAAAACGTTAGTTAATTAAGTTTTCTCTCAACGAGTAACTATATACCTCTATGCATCACAAACAGGGTACAGGGTAAATCAGAAGAACTCAATATGTAGGGTAGCTGCAAATTCAAATACAATATGTTAGTTTCCAAAGGAAACAATATCTTGAAGGTATTAAAAAACACAATTAATAAAAAATTCAAAAAATAGCCGTTCAGAAAATATTCACGGCATAAGATCCCGAGGTCTAGCCTCCTCCTTAGAAATAAAAAACTCTGGCGATTCCCCTAGAGAAAGAAGAGACCAGCTATTTTTATCTTAGGAACTTGACAAAATTTTTACGTTTCACATTTTTATAGACTGTCAACTGAACTAAGGGACGAAGATGATTTTCAATAGCTTCTGTCTTTAGGGTGAGCTTTATCTTTAAGGTTGGTATTCTTCTTACTGAAGAAGTACGTACTCGGCTAATTAAAATCCTCGTTATTATTAAAAACTTTACCAAAAACACCTTACTAACATAGCAACAAGAATAAAAACTAATGAGGTTTTCAGAGCAATCGCTAAAATCTGGCTATTGTTTACATTCCAGACTTTCAAGTTTGTGCTTGCAGTTGCAGAACACTGCACCTTTGTTTCACTTGACACCATTAAAATTGGAACCATTGTCTTCAAACTAGAACGTGCAGAAAACATATTGCAATATCAAATAAGACCAGAAAATTTTCCATAAGTTGAAATGGGCATGTGGCGTAGTTGGTAGCGCGCTCCCTTAGCATGGGAGAGGTCTTCGGTTCGACTCCGGACTTGTCCAATTTATTTTTTGCCGAAATGTTGTGATGCCCATGTACTAAATTTCCTCTCCCATTCGATGGATGGTCTAAGCGCCTGCCCATTGAAATTCCTGTGCTACTCAGAGCAAGGTGTCCTTCTTCAAACCATAAGTATCATTGTTAGGAAAATAGTCAAAACCACTAAATGACTTTTGGTTTCATAGGAAACACCTCAAAATTGGTTCAGGGCAAGCAGAGATTCTTCAGTTCCACTAGATTCGCGTTCTCAACAATTTATGCTCCAGCTACACCAATTGGTAAAAAATCCGCGGTTGCAGTTGTTAGAGTGTCTGGGGAGCACTCCAAATACATTTATCGTAAGCTAACTAAAAAAACGACACTACCAAGGGTTAGAACAGCATCATTGCAAAAATTGTACAGACCAGATGGAGATGAAAAGCAGCTTCTAGATGAAGCTCTCGTGTACTATTTTCGAGGGCCAAAGTCTTATACAGGAGAAGATTCCTTGGAACTTCATTTGCATGGAGGTAAAGCTGTGATCAAAAGTGTGATATCTGCAATAGGAAGCTTGCACAACAGCGAAAAGAACATAGATATCAGATATGCCGATGCTGGTGAGTTCTCCAGGAGAGCCTTTCAAAATGGCAAATATGATTTGACGCAGATAGAAGGTATTCGAGATTTGATCGACGCTGAAACTGAAACTCAACGGTTGAGTGTTTTGTCCAACTTTAATGGAGAAAACAAAGTTACATTCCACCATTGGCGCCAAAATATTCTAGAAAGCATGGCACAGCTAACCGCTCTGATAGATTTTGGGGAAGATACCGAATATGAAGATGCGAATAAGATCATCCATCATGTTCAAAAAACAGTTTTGCAAATCCGCAAAGAAATCAATTCGTTTATTGAAAATGTCGAGAGAACTGCTATTTTACAAAATGGTATTAGGTTGACGCTCTTGGGACCCCCAAATGCTGGAAAGTCGTCTTTGTTCAACTCAATATCTAATGACGACATCGTTATCGTCAGTGATATCCCAGGAACTACAAGAGATTCTGTTGACGTGCAAATAGACCTCAATGGATATAAAGTGGTATTATGCGATACAGCAGGAGTAAGAAGTCAAAGCAATGACAAAATAGAGGTAATTGGTATCCAAAGAGCCAAGGATAAATCTAAACTGGCAGATATCTGTCTTATAGTGCTAGATCCTACAAATAATAATATAGTGCCCAGTGATATCAAAGAGCACCTTAACAACTTCGAGTTTAAAGACAAAGAAGTTGTCATTGCAATCAACAAAACAGATCTCATTAACAAGCGCATGCATGACATTATTGAGGAAGTCAACATCGCATTTGATGGAAAGTATCCAATAGTTCCAATATCATGCAAATCAAAGTCAGGGATAGGCGAGCTCGTTCGTGAGCTGACTACCAAGTTTGCATTGATATCTGCCAGTGGCGAAACAACTCCCCCAATATCTGTCTCGCCACGTATACGCGAAATACTGAAAAATGATGTACTATTCGGAATCGACGAATTCCTGCGCTACACGAACGTCGATGATATTGTACTGGCCTGCGAAGGCTTAAGGTCCTGTTCTGATGGGATAGGTAAAATTACAGGGGAAGCAATCGGGATTGAGGAGGTCCTGGGCGTTGTATTTGCTAATTTCTGTGTGGGGAAGTAGGTCTACGGAACATTAAGTCGTGATTTTCGCTTGTTTTCTAATTTGACTTTGACCTCTAGTTCGGATTGGAATTCTTCCAATTCATCACACATGTCTTCTAGGTATTTGATTCGCTCCTGAAGGGCTTCCAGCTTATCTTCATTCACTTTCCTAATCTCAATGGCACTGTTAAGATCAGTCTCATTCTTCAATTCAAACTTTTTGTTTATCTCAGTTAACCATTTTTGATTGTCCTCCGTTTTCTTGTTGAAGTTAGATATTGAGATCGCTGTAGAGTTATCAACATAATCCTGCAATGCATCCACAATCTTATCAATATCTTGCTTTAGGCATTTATCCGTTTCCTTCATGGTCCTTCTGATTAATGCATTGGGTCTGTGATTAGTGCATTGAACCCATCCTGTATATATATAATAAGGCATAATTTAATTTACTTCCTATTATAATGTACTTCGACAGTCTAACAAGTAAAAAGACTAGGAAAAAGCTCTAGAACAGAGGAACTCGATAACCATTTATAGTGCTAGAAAAACAACAAGATATAATATAATGGAAGAATCTGATCCTCATAAGGAGTACACAAGGCGCATGTCCAGTAGGTTTAGTGGGCGATTTCAGTTGCCCAGAACAAATAGTAAGGTACCACTCAGTTGTATATTTCTCAGTCAGTTTGAAATGACGAAGGGAAACATTATTGTATGGTCTCAAAATTGGTCTGAGAGTCAGGCTAAAGTAAATTTGAAAGACATAGAGTTCAAATCACTACCTTCTGGAGTTCACGAGGTCTCTGACGATGTCATCAACTTTGTGATACCAAAAAAGCACACGAGCAACGAGGACTATTACTACGGAATCGCATATTTCAAACAGAATGGACGAGAATTTATGGGTTCTTCAAGTCAAGTGGATAGGACGAAAGTAAGAATGTACGCATTAGGTGTGGTGGTAAATCCGAGTTTTATGGATGAGGGAACCACAGGCTCAGGCTATTACCAGTGGAGACCTAACCAATTCACCAGTGCAAACGAATATTGTGGAGACCTCCGCGAATTGTTATCTCAATGGCTTGACAACGGGAGGACAGATGACTTTACTTTGTTCGACGAGTACTTCAAACAACACAGCTTGAAGACTTATAACAAAGAGTCACTGCTGACTGCTAATGGCTACCTGGACTCTGAGGAGAATGAAAATTTACACAATACAAACGAGCAACAGGACCAGATGCTTAAAAAACACCACCTAATAGAGTACTTACCTTATTGGATGAGAAAACTTGGTCCACTCATATTTCCACTTTGGAAGGCATGCCTCCTCAACCAAAGAATACTTATTCTCAATCCTCCAGGCGGATCTTTTGAATTATGCAACGCTTTAGCATATTGCCTGTCAATACTCTCTTTGTTTCCGAAGGTATTGCAGAGTAATAGGTATGAGGAACACTATATGCGACCATTGTACACGATCGGATTGTCAGACATTGATCATTTAAAGGAAGTGGCCTCGGCACACAATTCTAGTAGTAAAAATAAGAGTACAGGGTTTATTGCATGCACTAGTGATGAAATATTACTGGACAAAACCGAACTCTACGACAAGGTTTTGAAAATTCCGTCTGAGACAGAATATGACAAGGAACATGGTACGCGCTCTCTACCAGAGTTATTTACGAACACAGGTGTAAAGGTTTTAGCCACACCGAGGGACTATAACATTTATCAAATGCTTATTGAAATGCTGTTCCAGGAGGAGCTATCTAGTGCACAAAAGGAATTTTTCAGAGAAACTGTGGAGCCTATTTCCTGGACACAATATTTCATTGACAGTGTTTATTGGTGGGCATCAGCTGGTTACCTGAAGCCGAATTATAAGGAAATTGAAAATCAAAATTCGATAATAGGAGATTTGCAACCCACAGCAATGGATAACGAGCTAGAAATAGTAATAGACACTATTGGATATTTCCATGAACGGACAATAGTTCTATTTGAGAACTTGAAATCAATTGTAGAGTCAAACATCACCCAAAATGATGATGATAATATAATTCATATTCTACCTGCAAATTTAATGAGTATGGGGTTAGATTGTTTCAGTTATAATGACTTTCAGTTTTTAAATGGACTGGCAAAAAAATGGTTTGGTAGAGATATCTCGATATCTAGTATGGATTTTGCAAGGATTGCATGTTAAATAGAACTTATTGTATGTACATATATCTACTCTATATCAGACTATGTTTTACGTGCAACGACAAAAGAAGTTTTAAAACCGGAAGGTGGTGACAATAATACCTTAAACTTTAGTGGCCATTAAATATACAAATGCTAAATAAAAAAATACTGTTCGAAATTTAACCCATATAAAAATTAAATACAAAAAATAGTACAGCTTTTTCTCGCCTTGAGTCTAATTTTTGCATTTGCCTTGCAAATTCATTCCGTTGATACAATAGAAGTGTGTTTCGTCTCTATTGTCTGGTTATATAACTAGCCATACCGCCGCTGCTACGATGGATATACCTATAATACAGGTAATGATACCTGCACCTGCTCTTGAACCTTTTGTAATGGTCAATGGCCCCAGGTTGGTTGGTTTGGCTTCTGTACCGGCCGCACCACTTCCATTCGATGACCCTCCGTTTGTTTCGTTGTATGGGGGAGGTCTGTGGAGTGCCCGAGTATTTACCATGAATTCCAAAGCAGCCATTTGTTCACCTAGGCCGTACATTCCATCCCATTTACCTTCAAACCAATTCAAGCCACATGTGTGTCCATCATAACCACCAGAACATGACTTTGCCGCTGCAATTGCCGATGCGTTCATCCAGGTCATAATAGTTTCGCGACTTTCAGGCACCAATTGCGCAGTAACTCCTAAGAAACGTGCAAAATAAGCTTTGAAGGAACGTTGATCGTTATTACAGTTGTTCGCACCTTGACAAGCTGCTTCATAGATGATACTGTTGTTGAAGAAAACCTGAGAAGAATTCAAAAAATCATGATACCTCTGATACCAAACGTCAGATTTCGTAAAATTGTAAAGGTACGCAGATCCCGACAATAACAAACCATGATTGTAAGTCCATTGGTATGGCACGATATTCGAACAGTTGTTAACAGAAACACCGTCATAAACGAATCTGTAAGTTCCATTTGAAATCAACCCCACGTCATTCATCCAGTCGTACACTCTCTCAGCCCAGTCCACATAAGAGGTATTTCCTGTATATCTGGCCAGTCTGGCTGCAATATGGAAAAGAGCACCGTTGGAAACCGTATTCTTGTAATCATAACCGGAGTTCCACACGAAAATCTGCCATCTTAAACCACCACCACAGCCTTCTGAATCCCAACGCAATGCCATGGTGTTGAAAACTGCTTGGGCCAGATATAGCCATTGTGGTTTATCGGCTGGCGGGTTCGTGAAGTTTCTTTCCGCACACGTAATTGCTGCAATACCCCAGAAAGCTTGATCATCATTACCTTCTGTGGTCGATTGGTTTAGAGGGACGTAGTCATTGTTGTCACCTGTTTGGGCTAACAGAGCCTGCATTATGATATCATTGTAAGTATCGTTCTGCATGTAGTACCAGTAATCCAGCATGACACCCCATGCACCACCTGCTTCCCACCAATAGTATGGGTCCGAAAACATACCAACGGTCTTACCATACTGTTGGCCAGTATAATAATCCATTAAACCGTATGCGACCAAAGAAGTGGCATTCTGTAGAGAGGCAAAGTTGTCGAGATCTAGTTCGACAGCGTTTACAACAGGCACTGTATGCGTGACAAACGCCAGTAAAAGCGCGATGTATTTGCTCCCCAACAGTTTCATAAGGAACGCTATTATCTGATGTGATACACTTCCTGTAGCAGAGGAGTTGTACTGCTTGGCTGTTCAAAACGGGTTTTAGGAAAAGGCAGTAAATATAACCTTCGTCTTCGTGCTTTGACAAATGATTTACCTTAATATTTGAAACTGCCGTTCAGCTTTGAGTGCACAATATGTGAAACCACTACTAAAATCAAAATATATTTTTCACCCAGCTAGAAAGCATATATTCGCGTACCGTTGCGATATCTTGTTTTTTTGACGAGTTTCTGCTCATGTAGGCAGTGCTAATTTTGGACTTCAGTATTTTTTCGAGGTAGAGCTTCGTTCCCTTTCGTGATCCGAAAGAAAGAAATTAATCGTTTTGTACGCAATCCATAATATTTCCTAATATACTTCCAGCCAATTACCCTAGGGCAGGGTCCCAGCCCTCATCTCGAAGCATATTACCACGCACTTTGGCCCATCACTAGACAGAAGAGAAAACGCGATTATGTGACTGTGGGGGCATTAGTATTTGAATTATTTGAATGGTTTAGCCCTCTGTCTTGGTTGGGAATAGTAATAAGTATATTTAGAAAACATCCAAATCGATTTGCTCTTTCGATGCTTTCACGAATGTAAAGCTACATACAAGCACATCGCGTGGGGAGCGGTCGGGATACGCAGCCTATTTCCAATTATACCATAGAGCTCAAACAAAGATGGTGACATCTCATAGCAACTGCCTGCTATTAGCGGGAGAGCAGTCGTTCTCGGCTTCGTATTCCTAATATTTCGCAACATCATGGCTCAATACCTTGCCAAGCCTTACCCACGCGAAAACAGATCAATTACATACCGCAGCGGAGAAGCCTGCAATCCCATCCATGCACAGCCAACGTAAAATCCGGTAAGGGCTCTTTGAATCAAATGCAACTTCAGGGAATCGTGTCGGGTCTCGGTAGCGTAGACAATGTGATTCTTACGGCACTCCCTCTGACAACTGAAGTGGTGCTACGGATGTTCGAGTGGCGGGAGTACTCCCTTCCGCTCTTGACTTTTAGCAACAAGAAGAAGCTGGCTAAAAATATGCCAGCCTGCTATCTCTCTGCAAAGCGTCCCACTGAGCACGAGAAAAAGTGCACGAGGCATATTTGGCTTTTTGTCTCTTATTGTCGCTCTCCCACTACTTACAGTGACTGGCATTCCCGTTGCCTTTGAGACGACAAATGGCCCAACAAATACTAGCTTCCTTGGCCAAAACACAATATCTGGTACACACTTTTGCACTTCAAATCACCCGAATCAAGTTCCCTCAAACGCAGTAGCAAAGGTATTGAAATTGGTGCAAGACAATACGTGTGTAACTATTGTACAATACAATTTGTAAATCGAACTACCGAATATTTTTAATCGTGGCCTTTAGAATTCGCTCCACGAGATTGAATTGATCGTGCTCCTATACATTTTCACTTCGATATCGACTGAACCGGCTGATCTGCCCACAGGCTGACGTTTCTAATCTTCGGGATGCCCAGACCTGCCTCTCTCCGCTGTTGACGAAGAGCTCCGGCAGGCACGGTGCACAATAGGCACTAAAGATACCGAATAAACGTCATAGGAATTGTGTACCACATACCGTCTACCAAAGAACCAGCAAATGTGTCTTGAAGAAGTAAGTAACAAGCCGATCCGCCTCAAAGCCTCCGTTTTTCCCACATAGAGCACGACGTCGATGTGCAACTGGCCTTAGTTTCTTCTGCTCTCGGAACTGTCCCTTTAGTCGCCCACAAGCTCTGCTGCTAAAATTGTACCTTCGTGAACAGGATGATTTGCACAACGCGGGATGAGCCGCATATGGTATGATTCCACAGCTGTGACAAGCCTGAACATTCAATTCCGAGCGGTTTGCTTGCGCTCGCTGAGAGCTCGCTGAGCGCCCGCACCCGCGCCCGCGCCCACGCCCGCGCCCGAACCAGCGCCAGCGCCGGCGCAGGCCCGCGTCGATGAAGCAAGCCGTTTGTTGTTCCGGTGGGAAGGTGTTGCTGCGGACGCAAACGTTACCCGATAAGATAGAAGTGCATACTCGCTTTGTCCTGGTCTGCCACCTCGCCTGTTGCCGCACTTTCACCTTACAGTCTGCTGTGCACTGCACTGCTGTGTACCTTGCACGTACAGCGCAGAGAGTCGCAACATCCACGGGTGGGAACGGCAGGAATGTCAAGACAATGAGTGGAGGACCCGGAATTCGGATTTGGGTGCTCGGCCAGTTGCATATCCGTCTACGCTGTGCGCTAACATGAGCACTGTCAGCGCATTCGAGATTAACGTCATCGTGAGCCGAGCGGCGGGAGTCCGACTAGGACGGAAAAGGAGCCATTCCGCTCCGGCCCGTGCTTGCTGCGTGGCCGTGCAGTCGCTCGCAAGCAGGCCATCCGTCATTGTCCCCCACTGCGTGCCTGCGCCGTGGGCTTGTGCGGCTGCTTCAGGGGACTGATCACCGATATATCGACGCGCACCACGCCTGCGAGTGGCCCGGCTGCTCGCGATATCTGCAACAAAAGGGAATTCCCGTTTGCTCGCTCACTGAGCAATGGTGCTGGGTTGGCAAGAGCCCAAACAATGTATTGTCGAGTGCGAGAATGCCATTTCCAGCACAGCGCCGCCTTCTGTTCCCTCTGAGTGTGGGTATTGTTGCGGTGTCGTTCTGGTGGACAGCAACACTCCGACACGCACAGCACAGGAGACATGCTCACTTTTGGGAGAGCGGTTCCTTGTTGCGCGTTTGCAGGGACAGACTGGCCCTGATAGAGCAACGGAAGGCTGCGGCTTGCCGTCTTCCGTCTTCCGTCTGCCGGCCGCCGCCGCACACAGCGCTACTGTCTTTGGAACGTAGCAAAGGAATTTCCTGCGTGCCTTGAAAATCCTCGGAGGCGGAGACGGTGACGGAGACAAAGGCAAAGGCGAAGACGGAGGCGGAGACGGCAAAGATATCCCGGTGCCTAACCAGCGACCGTCACGATAGCTCACTACTATTCGCCGGGCAGGAGGACCGCCCAAGCCGGCCATCCTTCCATGCCAGCCGGGCCAATATTCTTGCAGTATAACTTTCGCTCTCCGCCTCTCCAAACGCTTGACATCGCGGCTACGGTAACCGCATATAACCTGAAGAATAGGAACCAGTGGGTCTGCTGCACAGCAGAAATGTCCTTACATTCTTGGGAGGGAGCACCCGGGCCAACAATAAAAGTTAGGGCTTTTCAAAACGCATTTTTTTACTTTCACTTACATCAACGTTTTCCACGGCCCTCGGAATATATGTTGCATCCGGAAGGCGCCTGCCGAATCTGAGTAATGGCGCAGCAGCGTACATTCTAGAAAGCTCCGTAGGACATGCCCCGCCAGAGGTGGGACACAAAATAAGTCACGTGCCCATAGTATTGCAGCATAGCGGGCGAATTTGATATACACGGCTCAAGCCTGAATCGCGTCTACAAGGGCTGCAGCTGGCGCTGAGCCCTGCTGCCGCGACTACAGAGCCGTTACTCAGCAGCAGCATGGACGGACACATGCGTGGGCCGGGTCGCCTGCGTCCCGCTGCATCTATCTCGCAACCTGTTCCATTAAATAGTGCTAAATTAGGTGTATATCGTGCGACTACAGAGCCGGCAAACCAGCGGCCAGGTCAGCAGGTAGGCCAGCAGGCAGGCCGGCGGACCAGGCTGGCGGACCAGGCGTTCAGACCACGTCCTTCTTCGTGTCGAAGCCCAGCGACTCTAAAATGCTCTTCTTTACCGTCCGCTCGAACGCGTCTCGGTTGTCTCTCCAGAGAATGCAGGCGTCGATATTCGCGCCGCTCTCGATGTTCGGCTCGCTCAGCATGCTCATCACGCTCAGCAGGATCTTCTCGACGCTCTGCACGGGCGACCAACGCTCCTCCGCCAACTCGTACATGTTCGGGTCGTCGCCCGGCGAGTGCAGGATCGAAATGCACACCTCGCCGTTAGGGTAGATGTTGGGATGCAGGATGCTCGGCGTGAAGGTCAGCTTGGGGGGCGACAGAGGGTAGTCCTTGGGGAATTGCAGCTTGGCGTTGAACACGCCGCCCTCGTATGGCGTGTCCGGCGGGCCCTGGATCAGGCAGTCCCAGACGAACAGGTTGTCCTCGTTCTCAGGGCCGGCGACAATCCCCGGTGGGGAGTCCTTGATTAGCTGCTGTAGTTCTTTTAGAAGCCTCTTCTGGGCCGTCTTGGACATGCTAGGTCGTGTGGTGCTGCAATTGGTGCCAGTTGGGTGTTGACAAACGCGCAGGTGTCTTCCAAGCCCCGGTGCCCTTTTTAAATGCGCTTGCGGAATTGGTGGGTTAGCTTTCTAATGCGCCTACTAATTTAAATGAAGTCACGTGACTAACTCGTCGCCGAGCACAAGTTTTGATAGATCTTTGCATGGTCCCAGCCAAAACGGCTCCCGTCCGTTTCTGCGCACATTCCGCACACTACCAAGCTGCAGCCGCCGCTGCTCCTGATGCCCAAAGGTCCGGGGTAGGAGCCTCGACGGGAACGCTCTCGGCACTTTTGGAAATGTCCCACCCTACAGTACATCACTATACACGTTAATACGTGTTAAGTGCCTGCCTGTACCCGGAGGTACACTGCAGCCTAAAGTCCGTTTCAGGCGCTCCAGCGCTGAGATGTTACCGGCGTTATTTTGCACTCGACAACGCCACCTCCTTTCTCTGAGACAAATGCATGCCCCCACAGCGAAACCCGCATTTGCCATTGTTAAGACGTGCATTGCAGGACATGAACAAAATTATCGGAAGCTGAGGGCAAAGCCTGTGAACCCCGGGTGGAGTGATCCGGGGTTGGCTCTTGTAGCAAAACTTAGCGTGAAAAATACACTGGACTCACGCTCCCCCCAGGGTGGGTGCTGCACGGCTCCACACACGGTCGGCAAGACGCTGACAGGTCGATCACGTGATCAAGTTGTTTCCGGCTCGGTGTTTCCTGATTTGAACCTGCAAGATCCAGCATCTGTAAATTTGCCCAGTTGCCAGAAATGCTACGCATTCCAGCTAATACGCCCGAATATTGCACGGAGCAGCTCCTCATTTCCCCAGCTCTTTGGGCACCCACTGCTGGTGGTGTAGAGATTATAAAATATCTCATTAGACGACGCGGATCACGTGAATTACCGTGCTATCTCGTAATTGCGCCGTACTACGGTAGGATGACAATCAATGCATTCTTTTAAGACACATTGCGAGGCAGCGTTAGCGCATGGGCAGTGTAAGAGACCATCCAATAACCGCCGGCTAAAACGTTGGCAATTTTTTTTAATCATACACTTCGCTCCGTGATTGTAATTCAAGAGTTCATGCGAACTCTTCCGAGTTTTTTTGAACTTTGTTGCTAGAGAGGGACCCGTTCTCGAATGATCATATACGATAACGATAAATACGCCTGCGTATCCTGCATAAGAGGCCACAGGTCTTCCACTTGTCGACACACTGGTCGAATGCTTGTGAAAGTACGAACTAGAGGAAGGCACTCGGCACTGGATATCAGAAAAGTCATAATAGTGGATACCCATTCCTTGGTCAAATCGCCGGAGGGCACACCATCCAACAATGACTCGACGAGCGAATATGGGGAGAAAGAATGCAGTAAGATGGACAGACAGCCTATTCTGTTTCTGAAGGCGATCAAAACGCAGCGTGCAATCCTTGCAAATGGGAAGCTGAAGATTATCGTCGAGGATAACGAGAATCCTGTGAAGCTCGATGACGGAGAAAACAACGACTCAACACGACTGAAGTATATCTCAGAGGAAGAATTTTTGAAGAAACACAAATCTGAGATACCACAATTAAGTTATGCCAGCAAATGCTGTTGCAGTGCCAACATTGAACAGGGAAGAGAGCATTTGGAACCGCTGAAGTCCGGAGTTGTCGAAAACAAGGAAACTTTTGTGAAAGAGGAGGTAACCACTTACAACGGCCGAGAATTAGATGAAGAATTAAATTCCATAAACGTAAACATGATTACCACCGACCAGTCGGACTTATTTCATCCTGTACTAAACAATATAAATAATAACATTCCAGAGCTGCACCTAAATCATGTTTCTGAAAATCTAAATGGACAAAGGTGTGATAGAAGCGATAAGTATGCTGCGAATGGGCTTAGCGAGCGACAACTGGTACCTAGTCGTCCTCATGTTCAAGAAAACTTGAACGATGCCACAAGCCAATTGAGATTTTTACAACAAGACGACAGAGATAAAGACTTGGATGTGAACATTTTGCGTACCAATAGCCATCCAACCGTGGAACTTTTGACTCACCAAGGAATATTTTTGAGCACCCAATGTTCCTGCGAGGATGACCAGTGCTTCTGTTCTAACTGTCTGTTACACAGAACAGAAGATGAGATTACTGAATATATTCAAAATAGTGGGATCCCGCTGACAAATTTGGGCGAAGCCCAAATTTCAAATTCACTTGCAACTAACTCGCAATGTACAGGATTGAATTGCAGTTGTCCTGAGGATCAATGCTTGTGCCAAGGATGTTTACAGCACCCCATACAAATCATTTCTCTAAATAAATTCTTACTTCATGGAATTTTAAACGTGCGACTGTCCAGGAAATCCATCATCAAATATCAAGGCAAGTTAATACCATCTCAGTATTGGTGGGATTTTCTCAAATTGCAATTACCTTTGATGAACGAGAAGGAAATGGAATCAATCGATATTTTGCAATGGTTCAACAAGATCATTGATATTTACAGAGTTCAACTAATGGACGATGAAGATCTCTCTACTCTGGTTTTAGACTCGTTGATATCCCTGTAATTAAATAATTTTTTTTCAACGAATTTGTAACAATAAATGGGTAACAATCAGGAATGTTTTAGAAAAAATGGGTTAACGCTTTACTGTTTAAGCTGTTAGAATGTATATATATGTAGTTTAAATTTGTGTTCAACTGGTCCACAATATCAGTCTTTATTCAAATTTTCAAAAATATACTCTGCCTCTCTAATCCCACTGTTCCAAGCACCATAAGCACACCCGGCACCGTCCATGATAGTGTGCTCGCCTGCAAATTTAATTCTAGAGTCTTGACCTTTTTCCATTGCCAGTACAATATCCAAGGGATCATCACCAGTATGACAGGCTGTATAAGCACCCCGAGAAAAAGGATCTTGAGTCCAATTGGTAACTAAAATATTCTTGAGTATTGGGGTATTCTTCTTTATATCATTGTTGCCTTTCCCAATCCTATTCACAACATCTCCAGCACCAAGTTGATTCAGTAATCTGTTCAATACGGGTTTAAAAAATTCAAATACTTCTTCTTTGTTATCTCTTATTTTCTCAATATGGTCAGTAAGAGGTGCTTGCATTAGCATCACCAAGGTTGGGATCCCTACGGTCTTTTGAATGTTGATGAAGTAGAGGGGTTGATTCCACACAGCCAAATCCCGCGGGGTATCCGAATCGACGGCTTTGATAACTTCTTTTAACGACTCTGCATCACGAACTATCTTAATGAACTTGCTATCAGAGGCTGCTAACGTCACAATTCTGGTACTCTCGGTTTCCCAACAACAGTCTTCAAATTCAAAAATTACTTTACCTAGTGCACCGAAATGGATATTCTTCATGGCAGTGGTTATATCATCATTCAAAGGTGGTTCAAATTCTATTCTTCCCTTTTCACTGTCATTACCATCTATAGATAATTCCAGTAAACTTTGCGGAACGGTAACAACGGTGTAGTCACACTCAAAGCTATCTCCATTCTTTGTACTAACTTCAACTTTTGGACCTACTCGCTTGATCTTACTTACTTCAGTATTGAGATGAATCCAATCTGAGGGGAAGCTCTTTGCAATTCTGTTGACAATTTTGTCATAGTAAAGCACCATTGCGTTCCTGCCCTGATGGCCAATATAGCTGTCTCTGGCGCTTAAAATGCTCCAATCTATGCCATGCCATAGCTCCAAGAATCTGGAAAGCTGTGGCACATACTGAATCTGCTCATCTGTTAAGAACTCACGCTTCTCATAAAGATACTTCAAAACGAAATCACGGAACGAGGTGTCCTCCACGCCAATTTGCTGCATGAAATTGAGCTCTATATACTTGGCCAATTCCTCAATTATCACTTCCAATTTGATTTCGGGATCGTAATCCAGACGACCTCTCTCTTTATCAATGATTATCAACTTATCATCGTCAAATACAAACGGTTTGTCCTTCTCATCGGCTGCCATTTCCGCTTCTTCAAGGAAAAGGGCGTTTGTCAATGTGTCATGGTGCCAACTGCCTCCCAAATCATACTTCCTACCATTATACCCTTCAACAGTCTCTAACCTACCACCTATTCTATTTCTTGCTTCCAGGACTACACAATGTTTGATGCCTTTTTCGTACAAGGCAGATGCCGCCTTTAATCCTGCGATTCCTGCTCCAATAATGACCACTTGTTTCTGTTCCATAACTTCTAATTTAAATAACACTTAGCACAACGTAAAACCAACCTAAGATGTTAATGTATAGGATGATTTTGAAAGGAGGGCAAATGAAAGAAGCCATAATATATATCATCGCTCTTATATATCGCATTGGCTTCGCCCTTATTGTAAATATACTACTTAGCCCAAAAGCTATGGGTGTTGTAATATCGTTTCCGAGGGTTACTTTTGTATAAGATCGCAACTTACTGACCAACCAGAGAACTTAGAGGTTGGAGTTACTTGAACAAAGAACATTAGTGCTAATGATTAAAGAATAATATCACCTTTCAATATTCGCTCTGTTGTTTATGAATATAAAAAGTTACAAGCGTAATTAAAACATAGCTTGCACCTTTGGCACAATATTCAAGCTCGTTAATGAAGTGTTGAGAAGCTTGAAATACTTGGAATTGTAGATTTATTTAGCATGATTTTCACAGGAGGCCGTAGTGATTTTTAATACTCTAAACGAATGAACTTGAGGTGTACGGCATTTTTTATTCTGAAAACAATATGGCCAATAAAAATGATCAGAGAATGAGGATGCATACATTTTACATCTACTAGTTTACACAATTTTTGACTATTTGAAAATCTTCACGGATGTTTCTTGAATCAAACCGTGCTATTGAAATGTGTCTATATTTGGTCGCTCAAAGTAGATATGAATACATAATTTTATGACACGATAAAAAAAAGGCAATTGATACAATCTGTCAGAAGTGTCAATAAATTTTCAGGTAAAATATTTCCAGCGAACTTCCATTGGCATATTCTCGATGTCTGTTGGTATTCCATTCAAAAGATTGTCAGTAATTAAGAACATCACGTGACTGAAGCACGTAAATATACTAATGCAATGACGCGTCAAGATATTAGACTCTTGATGTTTATCAAATTTTAAACTAAAAGAAGTATAAAACCGTCTTCAACTCTTTAAATTGATAGATAAACGAATATGTTCAGGCAGAATAAGCGTAGGATTGCATCTAGGAGGAACTTTGATACTAGCTACGACGGCACATCGGATCAAAACCCGCTGAATGGTGTCACTAATGAAAGTGAGAAACGACTCTATGATCGCCTCTATGAGAGCAAATTATCCTTTTACGATTTACCACCTCAGGGTGAGATAACACTAGATGAATTTGAAAGATGGGCTATTGACAGACTCAAAGTCCTACTGGAGATCGAAGCATCTATTGCAAGAAATAAAAATATCAAGGAAATCGAAATGCTTATAAAACCTCAACTTCAGAAAGTTTTACCTTATAACACGGACAGTTTTGAGTTCAAAAAGAAGGACTACTATTCGCACTTTATCTTAAGGCTATGCTTTTGTCGTAGTAAAGATCTGCGAGAGAAATTTGTGAGAGCGGAGACGATACTATTCAAGATAAGATTCAACATACTTACAACGGCCGATCAATTTAAGTTTGTAGAATCTTTAAATCTTCCGCTCTTGCAAATGATATCCGATGAAGAAAAGGCTGAATTTGCTAGTGAACTATATCAAACAATCACCCCACAATTACAGTTTCAATTAAGTCTCAACGATGAGTCTTCCAAGAGGCAATTTTTCCAGCAGGAAAGATTCATCAAGCTACCATTTGAAAACGTGATTGATTTGGTTGGTAATCGTCAGGTATTTTTACACAAAGGGTTTGCTTATCTGCCCCAATTCCAACAGCTGAATTTGATTGCAAGTGAATTTTCAAATAAATTGAATACTGAACTGCTTCAAACATATCAATATTTGCCCAGACTGAATGAGGACGATCGTTTAGTACCGATTTTGAACCATTTATCGTCCGGCTACACTATTGCAGACTTCCAACAAGGACAAAATCAGCAATACGGTTCTAATGACGAAGGTGACATCAACGCAAAAAGTGTATGGTCAGAGGAGATCAGCAGACATTATCCTCTATGTATTAAGAATCTATTTTATGGATTAAAAAAGGACAAACATTTGAGATACAATGGACGTCAACAACTCTGTCTATTTTTGAAGGGAATTGGTCTAAGTATTGACGAAGCAATGAAATTTTGGCAAGACGCGTTCTGTGGACCAGGCGGCCACATAACGTTAGAAAAGTTTAATAAAGAGTATCGCTATAACATAAGACACAATTATGGTTTAGAGGGAAATCGCATCAACTATAAACCCTGGGACTATAAAACAATTCTTTCGAAACCACGGCCTGCTCGTGGTGAATACCATGGGTGCCCATTTAGAGACTGGAGTCCAGAAAAATTAACCAAAGAGTTACAAGAAATGAATTTAACACAAGCTCAAATCAACAGCGTTCTGGATTCATGTGAAAGAACGGAATATACCATCGCATTAACAAAAGTTTTTGAATATACTCATGGTGGAGGAAATAATTTGCAAGTTGATGAACAGTCTCACATTGCTCATCCCAATCTTTATTTTGAAAGATCCAGACAATGGTATAGCAAACAAGAAGAGAAAAGCAACTAATGTGCAAGTTATCTATAACGAATAGTTAATTAATATGTAAAGGGAACAAAATGTATGGATATACGCTCAGTGAAATATCATTATTTGTGGTAGTATTAGTTACAAGAATTAAAAATTTTGGTCAAACCATTGAAGGTATGACTGCAAAGTCTCATCGAAGTGATTTTGATCAATATTTACATCACTAGCTGGAGTTACATCTGTAAGTCCATCATCCTTTATGACCTCTGGTTCATGTACTATGTGATCTCTGGTATCGGACAAGATTGTCGTAATACTTCCTCCGGCCTTTACAAAAGAATTTGTCGGCTGTTCGGTAGGTGATTCTCCTACTTTCCCAAACTGTGCAAACTTCTCTTGATTAGGGGTATCATCTCCAGGATTTACACCAACCAGCTTTTCTAATGTTTTGGCGGAATTCATTAATCTCAAATAACAAATTTTGTTTAACATTTTTACGCACCAGATACATTCTTTGAACATAACTGGGGCGTTTCTTGTATTGGAGACCTCCAACGAACACCAAATACTCATAGCTTTTGAAAGGATAGCCTTTGCTCTGCTTGTATAGATGCCTGAATGAATAAGAGCAATACATGAAATTGAAAGACTAAACAGCTGCGACAAGTTTAGCCACCATGGGACAAAATAAAGGTTTTGAGAGCATATTACAGACAAAACTCCAATTTGGTTTTCACATACTTGGATCAAGTCCTGGAAATCTGAAGATACAAATAGGAGGCCGGACTCTGATTCTTCTCCATCGATATCAACAGCTTGCTCGTCTAACATCGTTGAATTTTTAAATATATTGCCATTTTTTGACGTTACGAGATCTGAATCTGCTAAATTTTCTGTCTTAAACAGCAAGAAAAGCCTTCTTGCTTCGAAAGTCTGAAGTATATCAAAATAGGTGAGAAGTGGCTGGAAGGTAATCAGGATTTCAGAACCTGGCTTGTCTGTCGTAATATCATTCTGTCCATACAAATCAAACCATGTATCCAGGGCTTCCCTAATTTCCAAAAGATCTCTCTGGTGCAGTTCGGAAGCATTCTGATCGTTGGATTTATAAATAACCATAGAGAGATCAAAAAGTTGAAACGACTGCAATTTAAACCAGTCTTCCTTATAATCACCAAAGTTCAGCATAGTAGGTTTCAACATCGACTGCACAGGAATATTCAAGCGCCATTGCCTGCCTGTCTGAAATGCTATCAGTTTATCGAGTATGAACGTTGCCCAGAAACAATGCCATGCCTTTATTTCGTCACCCTGGGCGTGGCGAGGCGGAAATTTGTTGAGATGCAAAGACATTCCATTGCACATCGAGACGGCTTGTCCCAAGGCGTTCCAGCATGCCGTTTGGCGGTAGCAAGTCCTAAAGTATGAGGTGATGAGCAGCCATGACTGGATCAGCTCGAATGACTCCCATTCGAAAGTTAACTGCGAGACGAGAAAGTACGCCTCCAGGAAGAACTTCTCCTCCAGAGGAATCAGCGCTTCACAGTCGATATCCTTCTTAAACACAGGATCACTACTGTTGTACCCTTGCAGGAACCGCAGGCTGAGCGCAATGACAAGATACAGCATGGCCCTGAACAGCCCGGATGATCTGTCATTAGTCAACGGCAGGAAACCATTGTTAAAGAGGTTTCTGAACGTCCGTTCGTGCAAAATACCGAGCACCGGGTTCAGGCTCTCGAAGTAGAAATCGATGAGATACCGTATCGTCCTCAAATTGCCGTCGTATGTGAAGTCAATCAGGCCATCCGAGAAACGCGACGGATATGCCGACAGTGTGACAAAGTGTCCTCCGGACAAGTTCCACCCGTAGTTCTGGATTCGTGGGATTTTCAGATGGTTCTGTTGAATGACATCGTGAGGCAGCTCCTGGAAAAGCGCCGTTGCCAGCTTGAACGGGATGATGTTCTGGTACCGCCGGTGGAAGCGATACTTGTCCTTGGAAAAACAGGCCCATCGCGAGAGCCCTATGTCGCGACCGACCGCTATCAGAGACCGCGCGGCTGGCGCAGACCTCAGCTTAAGCGAGCTCTTGAAGTACTGGCAGTCCTGCCCGCTCTTCACACAGTTGTTGCACGGCTGCTTGCCATCGCACTTGACCTTCCGCCTCTTGCACAGCTCGCAGGCCTTTCGTACTCTTAGTCGTGGTTTTTCCATGTGCTGACACACCCGATGTCTCGCCGGATTGCTCGCTCTTCTTGCTATGCCTCTGCCGCAGCGTTCTCTTGACGGCGGTGTAAGAAATATGCATTTCTTTGTTCTGCAGCATCAGCATTGCAGCATTGATTACCCAGCCATTCCCGTACAACGATATCCCGTTCCTTCAAGTCTTCCAAGATTGCCTAACGGAGAAACAATCCGACATGGATTTACCTACTTCGGAGGCCTATGGACCTCCCGTCGGTCTTCGCCATTGCATTATGCGGGAGGATATTCCGCATAAACCACGTTTTTCGTATCCATTCCCCCTCCTCCCACACTTAACACCGCGGAGGGGACTCCACATTACAATGTCCCTCAAAAAGACAACATGATCATGTAATCGTTTCGTCAAGACATTCAAAAACGTCATCGTCCTCCTTTACAGCCAAGCTTTTTCTTGCAGCCAACATGTATTGGCAGCTCTCAAATAGGAAAAATAATCCCGACATTTCGCTAGTCACATATTCCCTAGCGCAGACTCTAGGGCTTCTGGGACACCGCATCGCAGTAGGGCCTAAAAAAAACAACTCGCTACACACTTTAGGGCTTACTCTTCTCCGATTAAAAATTAAATGCACCTGCATCAATAATCGGGACAAAAAAAGTATCTTGCCGACTCGAGTCCCAGTCCTAGGAAATAATAGAAGAGACGGAACCCTAAGATTGTCCTTGCTGTCCATCTTTTTTTGACATATATGTGCCCAACCCAGAAACAATTGCAGGTCCTAAATACATGGCTCCCCCATCTCTTATATAATAGCTTATTGATGCCCTCCCTCAGACTACCGTGCAGGGATTTCTGCTGTTGCCACCCTGGCTAGCGCGTTTGCACTCGCTATTTGAAAACCTAAAAAAGGGCCCGGAACTCTGCATTGGATTTCTAAGCGTTAAAATAGCGCCCTGTCTGGGTCGGAAAACAAAGGAAGAGCAGCAGAAGGTATGACAGTTCTGAGAAACCTGCGCATCAAAGATTGTGCAGCAAGAAATACTTGTAGAAGTACAAGACTATTGGCACAGGAAGTCCGCAGAGCACTCAGCAGCGTATCTTGGATCCAAAAACATTTTCTTCCCACAGACATAAGAGAGCAGAGACTGCGTTTGGTGGTCCTCCCAGAAAATATATATACATGCGTGCCAAAGCAGATGAACGGAAGATCACCGTCTTCTGCAAGGGTGCATGCAGTATCAGAAAACACACTTCCAACTAACAGTGACTAGAGTGCAACGAGTTGAACACAGAACACGCTCACAATGGAAGGACCACCAGTGTACCAATACCCGGGCTTTCATGCAAGCCATGGCCTCAGCAACAACATGGCGTTAGCGGGCAGTAAGATCCATGACAGTGTGGGTCACATCATGGAGTACGAAACGCGCGACCTCGTCGCGTCCCACGGGCGCAGGAGGCCCAGAGTGACCACGACTATGTGGGAGGACGAGAAGACGCTGTGCTACCAGGTCGAGGCCAACGGCGTCAGTGTCGTGAGGCGCGCTGACAATGACATGATCAACGGCACCAAGCTTTTGAACGTTGCGAAGATGACGCGGGGTCGTCGCGATGGGATCCTCAAGGCCGAGCGGATTCGGCACGTCGTCAAAATCGGCTCCATGCACCTGAAAGGCGTGTGGATCCCGTTCGAACGCGCCCACGCGATGGCACAGCGCGAGAAGATCGTGGACCTCCTTTATCCGCTCTTCGTCAAAGACATTCAGAATATTTTACGCAACTCCACCGAGAAACTGCAACATGTGTCTGGACACGCGCAGGTAGCATCGGTTTCAGTTTCGGTCACGTCAGGAAGCAGGCAACTGGGCCAGCATGCGCACTCGCAGTTTTCGCAGGGGCAGATGGCGCAGCAGGCGCCGCAAGTCGCAGCCGTACGAGGCATGGCTGGCCCAACACCTCTGGTACCTTTACCCGCACACACCTCCTATAGCCCCCACGGCCACATGCAGGGGGAGTCCTACAGCGCGACGCCTTCCCACAGTCGCATCTCCAACTGGAGAAACTCCGTCACCGGATCTGCCGGACCCAGCCTCGAGGTAAGAAGGAACAGCACCAATGTGTCGCTGCCTCCGCTGCAGATAGGCTCGGTCAAGATGGGAACATCGAAGTCGCTCGGCTCCAGTGCTGCTAGCGCTCCGTTTGGCGGAGTCGTGCATTCCTCATCTGTCGGCAGCGCCGAGTACGTCAGTCTGCCACCTCTGCACAGCACACCACTGCTCTCAACCCCATCGGTCGGCACCACGCCGGTGCCACCGCTCCCACAACAACTACCACATGTCCCTCAAGGTTACACTGTTCTACCATTGAACGAAAGACAGGGAGTGTGATCTCCCGTGGAAAAGTTTGCATATCACATTTATTTCATCATAAAGGGTCATTTTTCATTAGTTTCATTATACAGGTTTTCAACAGCAAGATAGCAAGGGACATGGACACAAACTGTATTCTCAAAGAGATTGTTTATATTCATTAGCATATAGTACTACCTTTTTTAATCTTATTCCGGTGTTTTCGTTCACCTATCTCCTCACTCTGTTGCTCCACATTGCGCGGCGCGTCTCCGCGACGCCTGCATGTGACGCGTGAACTATATATGACCAAGGGCCGTTTGTGTTCAGCGATGGAAATGATCAACACACGCTGGAAAAACAACAAAGTAACAAGCCCGCCCACAGATGAGAAGATACGCCCGGAACAGCTTTGACAGGCCGTCAGACATTCCCAGAAATGTCGATATTATGAATGAGAACGACGGAATTTTGCCCGAGGAGTACAGACTCAATTCCAAGCTGATCAATCGGCTCGTCCGGCAAAACAAAGAGCTGAACGCAAAACTGGACGCGAAGCAGGAGGAGATTGACCGGCTCAACGTGCTGGTGGGCTCCCTACGGGGCAAGCTCATCAAATACACGGAAATGACGAAGAAGCTCGAGAAGGACGGCTCGCGGGTCTCCAGCGGCAGCTCAGCGCGCGACGGCGGCGCGACGTCGCCGGTGGCGAAGGAGGAGCCTGCAGACTACATCAGACTGCCCAAGAAAAGGATCGATGCCGACCCCAACCTGCAGGAGCGTGTGAACGTCCTGAACGAGCGCATCAACAAGCTAACAAACATCATCCTTGACGAGAAGACTTGCAAACCGACTGAGGACGATATTCTGTGCCGCGAGAGCCAGGAGCTCAAGCAGCTGGAGGGCCAGATCGAGACATTGAAGAACAAGCTGCTCATCAAGCGCGAGAACGAGCTGCGCAAGCTCTCGCTGAACCAGGAGCTGCTGGACTTGATGAGCAAGCTGGAGATCGCACCGGCAGCGACAGACTCGGCGCGCCAACGCGCGGCGAGCCCTCTGGAGAGAAGCGCACCTGCACCTGCACCCGCACCCGCGCCGGCGCCGGCGCCTGCACCTACCCATCCTGTCGACCCCGTGCCCGAGATGGACGTAGACCTCAAGCGCCATCTCGCGAACCCTCTGGAGACGCCGACGCCATTGCCACGGAACACAGACCGCAGCAGGCATCGCGACTCGAGGTATTCAGGCTTTCATAGCGACTCACCCGACACTATCAACCGGCTGTGGTAGATCTGGTCACTGCACACGAGACTCATCGAGAAGTGAGGAGCTCGACCAGCCGGCGGCGGCAGCACCTGCAGATGAAAGATGCAGTCTTGCGCCGTCGTCCATTCCCGACACGCCTGCGGCTAAAGTAAGATCTGACTGAGTACACGGGTGCAGCAGCGCATGTTAGTCAGCTGCGCGGCCAGCCACATGCTCAGGGATGTGGCCGTTTCTGGGCGAGCGCACCCTCCCCATTGTTCTGCCGGCCATCGCCTAATCAGGACCTGACGTAACCCGGGACCTGCACTATCGCTATGGTCGGGGCCACTAAGCGACAAGAGCTGATTAGTGCAACATACTTGAGCCATGCCAGATAAGCTAAGGGACAAATGTCAGCGCCAGGCTTAGCCACAAGCATGACATGACCATGGCTTACTCGTGCGTACATGTCCCTGTTTCCAGTTCGAGCAGATGAGGGTTCAGAGTACCGGTAATTGCGGCTTCCAGAAGCTGCGGCCAATTTCGGCACATCCCTGTGACAGGGCGTGTGCCCAGATGACACCTTGACGCCCGACAGATGCTGGGCGCAGATCATCGGCCGATACGCTTGCAGTGTGTTGTCCGCGCGGCCGGCTGAAAGTATCGGCACGGCGGTGGTGTGGCGTCCAACGCGAT
This sequence comes from Hagleromyces aurorensis, assembly GCA_030705145.1. NCBI lineage: Eukaryota > Fungi > Ascomycota > Saccharomycetes > Saccharomycetales > Saccharomycetaceae > Hagleromyces > Hagleromyces aurorensis. Next base: position 67,761 of record JANIWU010000048.1, on the reverse strand, counting down.
AAGGCCGAGCAGCCACGTGAAACTTGCGCGCCGTTATCCCAGCAGGCTCCACCACCCCCGAAAAGTTGCTCCGTCGAACACGATATCCGGTCGTTTAGACAGGCACGCGCTTTTTCCGGGCTTGAAAAATTTTCCCCGTAGCCCACAGGGCTCGTATGCGACTGCAGGTGCTGAACGACGCAGGCTGCCCAGCAGCGTTCCGCGGTGACGCCCCCGTTGCGGCAAATACGTGTGCCAGCCGTCGCCGCCCGCCACGGCCTCGTCAGCGCTTCGTGCTCCATCACGACGACTCAGCGTATACGAGGGCACGCTCGTTTGGCCCCAAGCGCAATGGGCATGTGACCGTGGGCATGCGTGCACGCCCGCAAACGACGGGCATGAGCCGACACGCAACGGGGCTGCCGTTGCGCGTCCGTTGTCCCCAGCGGACCTGCGACGAGCGTGGGCCTCGCAGACCGATCTGTGCTGTCTCCAGCGCAGCATTTTATCGTGTTTTATTCACAACTCTGCATATCGCGTTCTACTTTTAACGGTTATAAATTTCCCCTGGTGGAAGAAATAAAAATTTGAAGTCATATATAACCATCCTGTAGGACAAACGTACACACAACAGAAGTGTTTGGTCTGCATTGCTAGTAGTAAAGCCATCGCATTATACACAAGCCACTCCGAAAAGCCTTGAATATAATCAGCTTACGGGTTGCGCATCTAACACAAGCAGCACGCGATATTGAGGCAAAAGATACATCCAGCTAACACTATGGCAGAGGTTATCAGTGATCCAATCAACCAATTACAGAACGTCACATCGTCCGATGTCGGCAGCATTCTTTCCAAGGGCATTGTTGCAGACCTTCTGAACACTTTGAAGACTATTTCGTACTTCAAGCTGTTCGCAACGCTAGTCTGTCTCCTGCTCGTTTGGGACCAGATTTCGTACCAAATTAAAAAGGGCTCAATTGCTGGACCAAAGTGGAAATGGTACCCAATCATTGGGCCATTTTTGGAGTCTCTAGACCCCAAGTTTGAGGAATACAAGTCCAAATGGGACTCCGGCGACCTGTCCTGTGTCTCCATCTTCCACAAGTTCGTCATCATTGCATCCTCCAGAGACCTGGCAAGAAAAATCTTGCAGGCACCAAAATTTGTGAAACCATGTGTTGTCGACGTCGCCGTCAAGATCTTGAGACCCTCCAACTGGGTCTTCTTGGACGGTAAGGCACACACCGACTACAGAAGGTCTTTGAACGGTCTTTTCACCAAACAGGCATTGGAACAATACCTACCAAGTTTGGAGGAATTGATGGACAAGTACATTGAGAAGTTTGTGGACTTGTCCAAGAAGAACAACTACGAACCCCAGGTTTTCTTCCACGAAATGAGAGAGATCTTGTGTGCTCTATCTTTGAAATCCTTCTGTGGTAACTACATCACCGACGACCAGATCAGAAAGATTGCAGACGACTACTACTTGGTCACTGCCGCTTTGGAATTGGTCAACTTCCCAATTATTCTCCCATTCACCAAGACCTGGTACGGTAAGAGAACCGCCGACGCCGCCATGAAGATTTTCGAGGAATGCGCACAAATGGCCAAGGACCACGTTGCTGAGGGTGGCAAGCCAATCTGTGTCATGGACGCTTGGTGTAAGTTGATGCACGACGCCAAGAACAAGGACGACGATGAATCCAGACTGTACCACAGAGAGTTCTCCAACAGAGAAATTTCCGAAGCCGTCTTCACCTTCTTGTTTGCTTCCCAAGATGCCTCCTCTTCATTGGCTTGTTGGTTATTCCAAATTGTTGCTGACCGTCCAGACGTCTTGGAGAAGGTTAGAGAAGAGCAATTGCGTATCCGTAACAACGACATGTCTACCACTGTTGACCTACCACTAATCGAACAGATGACTTACACAAAGATGGTTATCAAGGAGAGTTTGCGTTACAGACCACCAGTCTTAATGGTTCCATACGTTGTCAAGAACAAGTTCCCAGTCACTGCCCACTACACCGCTCCAAAGGGTTCCATGCTTATCCCAACACTATACCCTGCCTTGCACGACCCAGAAGTTTACGAAAACCCTGACGAGTTCATCCCAGAAAGATGGGTCGAAGGTAGCACGGCTGACAAGGCAAAGAAGAACTGGTTGGTCTTCGGCTGTGGTCCACACGTCTGTCTTGGTCAAACCTATGTTATGATGACTTTCTGTGTGTTGCTAGGAAAGTTCGCTTTGCACACAGATTTCAAGCACAAGGTCACTCCTCTAAGTGAAAAGATCAAGGTGTTTGCTACCATTTTCCCTAAGGACGATCTATTGTTATCCTTCAAGAAGAGAGACCCAGTAACTGGAGAGATCTTCGAATAAGCGTTGTCCAGCACTCCGTTTATTTGCAAATTTCGGCCTGAAATGACAGCTACTCTTGTGTTGGGCACTGAGCTGGGCACCTGGGTGAGGTCATATTCCAAGTCAAATGTAATGTTAGTATTTTCTATTCCGCCAAGGTATGATTACGTTTTAATGAAGAATTTGAGTGACACGAAAGAGAAATGCAGGAATGGGTAGTTTATTAAGGATTTTTGGTTATAACGGTTTATTTTTATTAAAGATATTATGCCTTTCATCAGGTCTCTTCATCCAAATTGAAAACATTAGAATAGTCTATTTATAAATGATAATTTATTCTTAAATGAATATGATAAATAAGCTTCAACTTTTAAGCAGCATTTCTGTTGCTCTCAATCAGTTATTTTGCTAGTCAAAAGTGATTTTCTTACCAGCGAACTTGGTGTTCTTCAGTTTCTCTTCAGCGAGTTTCTTGGCAACCCAAGATGGATGCTCCTCCTTTGTATTACTTACTGAAGTAGAATCAGAAGAATTATGTGCTGCTTCCCGCTGTGATTCACGGGCTGCCCTTTTGGCTACCCTCTGCTCGTATTCTTCCTGTCTGCGCTTTCTTCCCTCGAATTCTTTTTCGAGTTCTCTCTGGATATGTTTGGCTTGCTTTCCGTATTTCTTCTCCCAAATCTTTCTTCTAGCACGCTGACCACGTCTATTTTTCTTGCCAGTATCCGCCTTTATCTGTTGTCTTGCTACCTTGTCCTCCTCTATGTCTTCGGACTCATCACCACTGTAGTAGCCAGCCGCCAAGCTGGGCAGCTTTTTGGACCTTTCATTCCTTCTTGTGTCCCTTTCCTCTTCCATCTCCTCATCTGAAGAGGCCGCAAGCATATCATCATATTCTTTGAGGGTGTCTTCATCTATGTCTTCATCCATGCCTCTGTCGCTGGCAGCCTGTCTGAACTCACTAGCACTCTGATAAACGTCGCTAGAGCTATCACTGTCGCCACTATCGACAGCAGTCTCCCGACTAACCTTGGCCACGTCTTTTCCTGAGGAGGCCACGCCCTTTGCTGAGGAGGCCTTCTCTTTGTTAGCGTTGATCTTTTTTTCTTTGTTTATGCCCAGAAACACGTCCATACCGGCGTTGAAGCTCGCTATCAGCTCCTTACACTTGTCGTCATTCATCAAAAGACTGATCAGCTGGTCGCATTTCGGTGTTTTCATCACGACGTTATTCCAAAAATGGCTTGTGTTATACTCATGAGTCTTGTCCTTGAATATCTTGTAATCTTCGTGGTCTTGGAACCAGCTGGGCTCGGACGCTGGCCTAACGATTTTTTGAACAGCTAATTTCTGCAGCCTAGTTTTTATCAATAGGTCCAGAAATTTCTCCAGTCCTATAAATTCTTTCAAGGCTTGGATTGTAGGTTCGAGGGCTTGGATCGTGGCCGGTTTTGGTTCTTGTTCAAACTGCTTCAGAAGGGCGCCGTTGAGGCGCTTGGACAAATGAAACACCTTTTTGTTGTAAATGTCGAGCTGTAGCTTATGCAGTTGGTTCTCTACTTCCTCATACTGGAGCTTTTTCAGAAGAGTTTCCACTTTTTTGCTAGCCTTTCTGCCCTTCGCATTGTAGAGTTTCTTGGTGTGGGCGAATCGAGGCTTGAAACTATCGAGAGAGTTGTTCAGATAATGATGCTGATACTCGAGTTTATCTAATTGAAGCAGCAAGTTTTCCTTGGGCATCGTTCGCTGGTTTGAATTATTATCGTGGCAATGCTACAAACACACTTTTCCAAACCTTGAGCAGTGTTTTCTAACAGCGCTTGCATTTTAATGTGATGAGCTGTGAAAAATTTTTAGGGCTCAAGTTAGGGCAGAACCCTATGTTAGGTTTTTCAGATCACAAACCCTAGTAGTTCGTATGATGTGATACTTTGAAAATGTTCAGTTCTGCTCACAGAATGAGCATCGGAAGCTTGGGAGGTAGAACTGACACCTCCAAATTAGATACAACAGGACGTTTACAGATCCCGATCAAGGCAATATAAGAGTTCAAGATTCAAATCAGACTGACATGCAAATCGTTTTTTTTTTGAGTCTCTAAATTTCATCAATTGCAAGCAATTTTAATTGAAGATAGCTCAAGTTGTCATCATTTCAAAATTTGAAGTGCAAGATGTTTGTACTCAAACAAGATTCTTGATTCAATATCAAAGCTGTATCAGTACCACGCCCTGTCACAGGCTAAATTATCATCAACATTTCCATAAGGAAATACAGTTGACCGTCGTGAATTGTGGATAATCATCATAAACATCGTTTTCACCAAACAACACCCGTTGTTGTGGCCAAAACTGCTTTTTCTTTGTTGCATCAGACAGTGTTAACATTATCTGACATGTAGTTGTTCAGACATATGCTTGTCTTCAATATTTTGTAAACTGATTCATCTTTTGCAAAAAGTTTTATCGCAGAGGATTACAGGCCCATCGTCTGATGGGAGCGCTGTCGATTTTTCCATTCTATCTTTCTAGTGTGTATGTTGTCAGTAATGCATGAATGGTATAATTAGATTGTGTCTTCACAAAACAATGTTTCAGACTCGTCATCTATATTTGGATCATCATATATGTCGAAACATCGGACAGAAAAATCTACAATCCCGCATGGTTCTAGCATGCTTTGAGAATTTGAATCAGTTATGCGGGTTTTCTAGGCCCGCTAAAAGCATTGTCACTCATGTGCATTTTTTAAGTTTAAAAAATCAGTGCCCAGTGCTGTGGCTCGTCATCTTCAAATCGCCCAAAGAGATGTTCCCAACCTCTTCAAATAAAACAGCTGTTTTAACTTCAAATAGATTGTCGTTGAGATTGCAAGAAGTAGGAAAATCGATGAATCAGAAATAGTGCAAAAACGTATCAACATATACTCGTTCAGCCAGTAATTCCAGCTTTTGTTTTTGTTACATCATCATTTAAACCGCTCAATTTTCCACTCAGCTTTCTGCAATTTGTACAACAAGCCGCCACGGTACCCCTGTACCGCGGGACAGTTTCGTCACACCAAAAGTGTTGAAGATCCAATTCCTCAGCTATTAAATATGATCAGTTTTCTAATCATTAAAGTTCAGAAACTCTAGTTTGTATGTTTTATCATGGTCATCAAAGGAGAGATCACACGATTTTCCGACGGTACAGCTGAAATGATTCAACTGCCTGTCTTTTTGCTGCTTCTTGTACAACTGCAGAGAGTTACAATCTCAAATATCTGTGCCTTATTCAACTTGTGAGTTATGGCCCTTTGCTCTTTAGAACATCAGTGGATAGAAAATTACACGAACTTTGCCGGCCTTTTTATACCTGAAAAATTTTTCCGATTTGCGCGATGCCCTCACCGACGTTATAATATACGGAGGGTAACTATCAGATACGTTGACGCGATCTTCCAGAAACGCGAGGAAAGAGCGACGAAGGAGCGCTTTCGTGTTTGTAGTGTGGAATTGCCCATTTTTTGGAGTTTTACCAGGGCTGTCAGAGCCCAATCCTGACAACCTCAACATTGATACCTTTTTTTCCGGCAAGTTGTGACGTTCTTTTGAGATCTAGGGCGGTATTTCTGCTATAAGCGTTGCCAAACGCATGGAAATTGACAGCATCTGCTGCTATATGAAATGATGGGAATACTTGCCAAATTTCCAGTAGTAAGACGTGTTTTTACGGCGCATTTTAAAGCCATTAGGAGATTTCGACCAGAGTTTCTTTGACCACTTTTGCGATGTCCAGAATGAATGAATTTATATCCCAAAATTTTGCTATTCTTGCCAGATATATTCAACCCGTCTTAGGGTTAAATTTCACATTCATTAACGGGCTCCATTATAATCATCTTGTTATCTGATTTTTGCCTTATTTGCACTGCATATTTTAGTATGTAATTTATCATGTACATTGATAACGTCTCTCTGCAACAAACAGGCACATGAAAAATAGAGGAATCGCTACCAACACAACATATGATTTAAGAAGTTGTTCAAGACTTTGGATCAGCCATGAATAAACAAGCAAATACACAGGCTGATTTTGCTGAGCAGATGGGATCGCGAGATAACGCAGTGGACGCTCAGCAGTCGCGCGACGTGTTTTCCGTTATAGATGAGATACTGGTGCCAAATAGAGTCTGTCAATTGGTTATTCTGGGCATTACCTGCCATTTGGCATATTACAATTTGGCTGAGAACGATCTTGAGTACCAATTTTACTTTCAAAACGCCCTGGTGGTGTCGATTTCCATCGCGATCGGCCTGCTCAGCGAGTTCAGAAGTGGCTACGAAAAAATGCCAGGATTTGAAATTGTTTACGCAATCTATATCCCGTTTATGTTTACGGTACTATTTGCCAAAGATCTCGCAATTATTAATATCCCGCTGATCTTCAATTGCCTGAATATTTCTGCCATCTACCGCATACCGATGCAATGGATATTCATACTGATCAATACATATGAGACATCCCTAGACGAAAAGTCACATATGCTTATTGCCGTGGTAATAAACTCAATTTTTGCTTCAATCCTGGCCAGAATAGGCCAGCTGAAGAGCCTCAGCAACATAGAGTGCAACCTGTTCAGTCTTCTTTTGACAAATACGCTATATCTGATAGAGTCTGACACCATATATTTCCAGGTGTATAAAGGGATCATGATCTCTTTTTTGGGAGTTGTTGGTGTTAACTTCCTCATCTCCATTCCCTTGAATAAGTTGGACAGACCTCTATTGAGATCAGTCGCTCTACTACTTACTTTTACAATCGGATGGCCCTTAACGGTCAAAAAACTGCTGAAGATTAACGGTCTGGATCCTTTGGTGTGGTTACAAAACTACATCCAAGAATCAATTCTTCGTCAGCAAATTTTAGCCATCTGGCTGACCTGCCTGTTGCTCATTATACCGACAGTCGTAGTGTTCAAGTCACATATTTCACTAAACACCTCGAGAAAGATATGGCATTTCTTAATTCTCTTTCTGATTGTGAAACCTTTCGAAATGGACGCAGTATTTGTGAAAATGGCATTGTCTGGTACAATGGTGTTGTTCTTCTGTGTTGAATACCTCAGATTTTTGAAATTGGAACCAATAGGAAATTTTTTGGATTCGAAATTACGTCTTTTTGCTGACGAGAGAGACTCTCAAGGCCCGTTGATTATCTCATATATTTATTTGATTATGGGTGTTTCCATTCCACTTCTTATTAACAATTCACCCGTTGGGTTGATCAGTTTAGGTGTCGGTGACTCATTGGCATCAATAATCGGGAAGAAGTATGGACGGAATAAGTGGCAACGTACTGACAAGACGATAGAAGGCACAATGGCTTTTGTCATAAGTACAACAGGAGTCTGCTTAGGTTTGAAGCACTTCACCTCATTTTTCAATGACATATCGTTGTTGTCACTGGCGTTCATTTGCACGCTAACCGGCATACTCGAGGGGAATTGTATCCTAAACGATAATATATCAATCCCTGCATTCATGATGATTTGTGAAGAAGTATTTAAGGAATAAAATAGACTAATATTACATATCAAAACAAAGGGCCTCATTGCTCTTCAAGAAAATATGACACTGTGAAAAATATTGAATTCATATATCAATAGAGTATCTTAAATATATACACGTATAGACAAGATAGTTATACATAAAGCTTCATTACCTCTCTGATTTAAATAAAGTAAATTCAAAATCGTGATTATTTCTTTCCGCCTTTCTTACTATTCTTCTTTTTCTTGGAAGAGGTCTTGTTTGAAGACTCACCCTCAATGAAGGAGAGTAATTCGTCAACACTTTTGGCGGCTAATTTTGGATCTGGGGTTTCAGTTTTAGATTTATCATTCTTTTTATGGTGCTTAGTAGAACCAGAAGATACTGCAGCTTGCTCCTGAGATATTTTCTTTTGCTGCTTTTCTTGTTGCAAAATAGCATTAATACCTTCGATCCATTGCTTGGATTGAGCAGTGTAGATGTGATTCAAACCTAGCTCTTTAGCAAATATGTCTTTGGTTACCATAATGTGCTGAAGCGCGTGTGGCATGTCATGTAATGCAGCATACAGATTTCCTAGACGAGATTCCATGTAGGCATAAGCAAGCGACTTGTTGCCATCCAATTTGACAATTAATTTACTTAAAGCTTTCAATAATTCAATTGCCATCTTGGAATTCTCAATTCCCAAACTTAGTTGTTCTAAACTGTTGTAAGCTGCAATCATAATAGGGTGGTGCTGATCGATTAATCCGTAGCAACTGACGATCTCCAAAATCCTGCTGTAAATCAAAGCAACATTTAATGGATTCTCATTGGCATATTCCAAAACTGCCAAATTGGCCAATGCTCTCAACATTTCAAACGAGTCAGTTCCTGCAACTCTTTCATATATTCTGCAAGCTTTACGACAAACGTCAACTGCCTCAAATGTCATACCGACTTTATTGTAAATAGTGGAAAGTGCCAAGCATTTTTCAGCAACACTGTAGTGTAAAGCCGAGTGAACTTCTTCACGAACTCCAATTGATTGAGCCATAAACGTAAGTGCCCCTTGCTGATTATCTGACAATGTGTTAGCACCTTCGCTCCATAGTTCTTCACTCAGAATAGAAACATATTCTGAACCTTTCACCTTTGGAATGAGAGCAACGTCATCACTGGTAAAGGTCACCAATGGTGCTTCTATTTTACTTCTAATTTTCTTATCCTGTACTTGTTTGGAAGTTTCAAAGGCTTCAGTGGTAAAAAAGTACTCCTTATTTGACATCTGAATACCAAATCCATAACAAATTCTTCTGATCAACACAAATGGATTAGAACTGTATGTGTCAATCCAATTATCGGGCAGTTCATAACGATAACGAAGCTTGGCTTGGCTTGAAACATGGTTTATTAAGGCAGAACGATCAAGTTTAGCGAACTTGAAATTTTCTATTGGGTAAATTTCGTTTTTACTCTCAGGTTTTGGAGTATTGTTATAACCTGCGCCAAATAATAGATTGAAAACATAAGCAACCAAGGAAGGAATCAATTCAACAGGTAATTCATTTGAATATTCCCTCAAGATATGTTTAATTGAACGAGCAATGACTTCGGTTTGGGCACTAAAAATAAGTGGGTACAACTCATCTTTGGCGATTGTCACTGGCGAATCATTCGTTGGCTTTCTAATATCTTCATCATTTAATTTTAGATCACCTTTTAAGTCCTCAGGAACCTCCTTGCCGGCATGTATACACTCATTGATTTTTGCTTGCCTCTCTTTGATTAATGTTTCAATTTTGGTTAGATATTGTTTTTCCCATTCCTTATGTTCGTCGTTGCTCTTTTCAATCTCCTTCAATTTAAGTTCGTAGTTCGATTGTTGGTCCTCCAACTTTCTGTTAGCTAGATCAATCAATTTGCCTAAATAACGAACATTAACACCATTTCTATGCATGGTATCAATAACATGTCTTCCGTCATAAGGGACACCAGTATGCCCTTCAGCATAATCTTCAACCAAACTAGGCAATACAACATCTGAAAGATATGCAGACATTTCATCAATTGTAGGGTCAGTAACACCCTCGATTTGATAAGCATCAGGGTTATAACTGAACAAGTTCTCATCATAAGCCTTCTGATATTCAACATTTTCCCTTTCTCTCTTGTAATTCCACCACTTTTCAACCAACTCAGGACGTAGTAAAGTTTGTCTATGTGGGTAACGTTCTGTTTCGCTAGCATTGTCAAAGTTTTCTTTGGCAAATTTCACATCCAATGGATAGGTATTGGCGAGATCTAAAACATATTTTCTCTGATCGAACCCCACAATACCCTTTGATTGAGAAGAAAATGAAACTTGAGCCCCTTCGACATCGTGTGTCTTCAAATGGAACATTTTACTAAACTCATTTTGAATTGCCTCATCGAAGTCTGCGTCCGATAAAACTTTCGATTGCGCTTCATCATAACCATAAGTAACATTAATAGGATTTTCACAGTCAACAACAACTTCCTTGTCCAAAGCGCGGTCAAATACGGTTTTGGTTCCCATAGTCGCCAACAAGCCTGGAACAGGAGTTTGTGCCACAATTCTCCTTCCACCAAAATCAACAATGGTGGTCAATAAATAACGAATACCGGATACATCCAAGCGATTCAAAAGGTTTAAGGTGTTCAAATCTTGGTTAGCAGCAACCCTAGCAGCCTCTTCTCCACCTTTGTCGGCATAATTGCCGTTTGCATCGACAACAAACGAGTAGAAGATATTATTTTTCAAAAATATTTGTTCCTTTTGAGGAGAATCTGGATTCATAGGCTCTACATCTTCGTGCAAAATAGACATTGCGCCCTCTGTTGCTGCAATGTTGAATTCATGGATAATTTTGCTCATCATCTTTTCAGATTCAATACGTCCGGTTACTGTATTGGTTTGGAGGTCTTTGATCGCTTGAAATTCGTCATTAAAGTTTCTTTCCAAATCTGTTAGACTTTCAGACTGCATGCGGAAATAATCGGATGTAGTTGATGGGGTGCTAGAAACCATCCAAGGTTTATGCAAAATCGCACTGGTTGGCTTAATAAAAACTTCTGGATCCATTAAGTAGATTTTCTTCTCCAGTTTTTCCACATGCTCCACGAACTTCTTTGAATGAGAGGCCAAAACATCAAACAAAGTGTGCTTCGTTTCATTTTTGTTGTTGTCTAGTTCCTTTCTAGTGGGGTCAAATTTGCTTGATGTCGATTTGTTCAAAAAGAACCCTGCAGTTGTGGCAGTAATGTGCAAATTCTCACCCTCTAGAGTTGTAGCTTGGAGGTATAACACATGACCTTTCGATCTGTAGAAAGAGGGGACAGGATTGTAGGGTGACAGACATAATTCACGTAGACAAGGTGTTATAATATTCAAGTTTGTTTTGCTTATACTTTGAACTGATTTCTCGTCAACAGTGTTCAAAAGTTCTGTCACAGTTTTAACAAATGCATTTTTCTCTTCTGTGGAAATGTTCTTAAAAATCTTCTTCTTTGGCTTTCCTTCATCGTCGAACTGAGGCTCATCATCTTTCTGAACTTCTTTTATAGGAGTTAAAGGAATCTTGTAGAAACTCGAACCTGTAGAAACAGCATATTGAGCTAAGCTATCATCTGATTCTGCGGAAAAGCCGATTGTATCCCTCAATCTTACTAAATGCTTGTAGACTTCATTCACGTTGTAGGGTTTGAACTCCATTTGAAGTTTAAGGACTTCTTTATTATCAGAAGATTGCAGAATGTCCTTTAGAATTTCATAATCCGAGAGGACTCTTCCGTGATATCTCAATTGCAAGTTGGTGTAATGTTTGGAAATGTCAGAGTCCAGCAAAATACCCAACAATCCCTGTACGGTCGCTTCTTGACTGAATGTTTTCTCTATCTCATTAGATGTATTTTTATCCTTTCTAGAAACTTTTAAGAGTTCGGATGGAATCTTTGTGATTACCTTAATGAGTTTAAAAGATGGTGTCTCCGTTTGAACTTCCTCTGACATGATGGACTAGTAAGTGACTCCTTCCCGCCTAAAATAACACGCTGTGATTAAAGTGTCAAGTTCACCTCAATTAATTTCAGCCAGGGCTCGACAGATTGAATGGCCTATTTGCTATAAGTACAATTTTATAACCTTGCAATTGGTGTCTAGAAACTACTGTTCTTCCATGACATTTCTGAATTCTATTTAACAAACTGGGAAGCTGGAAAACGTTCATTACTATTGGTAAACGTACAAAATGATTCTATTTACCCAAAATTCTATTTCTCTTATGCGTGCACGGAGGTTTACTGCCCTTCAAATTCTCTGGACTTTTTCACGGAAACTAAAAAAAATATAATAAGGCAAAAAAAGCACTCCGATGCCGGGAGTCGAACCCGGGTCTCCACGGTGAAAGCGAGGTGTGATAGCCGTTACACTACATCGGATAGAATATAATTATAAGTAAGAAATAAAATATATAACCTCGAGTTTCTGACATGAATCTCCTTCAGTATTAGCGGGTATCTATTCTGGACTGTATATCAAAGATCCCAAGTTAATGATTATTCCTATATTCTCTCCAAGTAAGTTTATGGGTGAAAAAGTTACCCTTATTACATTAAATGAATCAAAAGTGTTTGCGATAATTGTTGACAAGACTACAGTAGTGAGAAAGTTCGACACCTCTTGCATCTATATGCAGCAGCTACACTACTAAGGTTGCCTTACAGAAAAACGAATTGCAACTACCCAGATTGTCCTCATCAATTTCATGTGTGTAAGATGAATACTATAGAAACTGCTACTCTGGGAACGTAGTGCAAAGTATATTTGGTCCCATGCATATTCCTTTTAAACGGCGAAAAGAGCAAGAAAATTAAAATACTTTCGGAAAATATACTCCCTGTTGTCGATTAACCTTATTCAATACAATATATCCATTTATCCCATGTCCTTTTGTTCGCATCTCTTAATTTTCCCTCACTACGATATATTCGAATGAAACGAATATATTCTGTTGTATCGGTAGAAATAACAGAACTAAGCCAAGACAGAAGAAGGGCGTATTTAGACAAACGTCACAGAAAGGCAAAGAAGAGCTACTCAAATGGATTATTTCAAGAAGGCAATGTGGGGGCCGGATCCCAAAGAACAACAACGCAATATCAAAGCACTCTTGAGGAAAAACGGTAGAAATATAGACAAATCACTCCGAGACCTCCAGGCACTTCAGAACAAAACCCAGCAACTAATAAAGAAAGCAGCAAAGAAGAATGATTCAAGAACGGCAAAGCTCTATGCCAAGGAACTATATCAGATAAATAAACAGTACAGCCGAATGTATACCTCCAAGGCCCAACTGGATTCCGTAGGGATGAAAATAGAGGAGGCGTTCAGAATGAGAACAATTTCCAATCAAATGGCGGAAAGTGCCGAATTGATGCGTGAAGTAAACTCCCTAGTAAAGCTGCCACAACTGCAAACAACCATGGTGGAATTAGAACGGGAACTGATGAAATCAGGTCTCATCAGTGAGATGATTGACGACACTATGGAGTCAATTGATAATGATGCAGAGTTAGATGAGGAGATAGAAGAAGAGGTCAACAAAATTTTGGAGCAATACACTACCGAGAAGTTCAACAAAGTCGAAAATGTGCCACAAGTTGAAATGCCGAGCAAAGAGACTGAAGAGCCTGTGCCTGAGGACAAGATTGATGAAGAGGCCGATGCTATGCTAAATCAAATGCGCGAGAAATTGAAAGCATTGCAGAACTGAACGCTTGTAAGTTCTAATAAAATATCTAATATACTATATATCATTAAACACCTATGATTCACTAAAATCAAATGGTAAATATCCCCTATTATAGTAAGGAACATTAAAAAAACTCAAACAACAGAGAAGTGCTGTCATGCTATTCATATTTTTACTCTTTTTTAAGTACATCTGAACCCTTGAGGGCTCTCTCTTTGGTAATTTGCTTTTTGATTTGTTCTTTCAATTGACGCTCCATAAATCGTTCTCTGAGCACTTCCTTGATTTCTTGTTTCTGTTTCATCCACTCCTCTGCCTTGCTTAGCGTCGAATCTACAACTCCCATAACATTCTTGACCATGTTTAACGATTCATTGGCCAAAATTAGAACTTTTCCGTTCGCACTTAGTCTGTTAGAACTTTCTGCCGTCGATAACTTCCTCGGTTCTTCAATGCTGTTATTGACAGTCATAGACCAGTTTGTCGGTAGGTTCAACAAAGACTCCCGAACTTGACTCCTGGCAGGTTCAGGCAATGAACTTCCAGTGAATTTTGAAATGAGAGAGTAGACTTTTTTAACTGTTCCTACGATTTCCATTTTGATTATAGTAGACGGGTCTGTCACACTTTCGTGAGCATCATAAAATTCGTCATCTTCGTCGTCTTCATCATTTTGTTCATCGGTCTCATGCGTATCTGCTTTAGAGTCAAGTTGGTCATGCCTGTGCCGCTTTCTGCTATTTTCCTGTTCTTCTTCAACCAAACTTTGTAATGATAAAACCTTATTAGAAAGTTGCTTATTGGCCAGCTTCAGTAAATGCAAACAGGCAATCAGTCTCTTTTTGGATTTGATGGACATGTTTAGTTTGACCTCCTTCAAGTTATCCTTGCTCTTTGCCAAAGCATCCGATATCTTTTGCCTTTTCGGAAGCATATCTGCGTCATCCATATCGAGTAAGTTTCTATCATCAATATCGTCTTCCTCTTTGACCTCTTCTGTTAGCAATCTCTTTCTGTTGTTCATTTCATAAAGACTGACGACATTGTTAATGATGCAATTTTGACGCACACGTTCTAATAATGTGTACTGTGCAGACAGCCCTTTCTCTTGTTTGAACTGCAGAGTCTCATCCTGCCTACTCTCTAATATCTCAGGTTCCACACTGCTTCTGTTAGAGCTGTTACCACTTATATTTTGTATATGATTTGAGTTCTTAAGCATGGCAAATGCATGAATGATTTCGGCTGCCTCAGGATCATTCTCACTTATTTTGTGCCCAGTTTCAGCTGGATGTTTCGTGGAATCTATGGAAGATAACTTCTGGCTGTTAGGAGTGGCTTCCATCAAATATACGTGCTGCTCTTGTGATTTTTTGCGTTTTAGAAGATGCTAGCTTTTAGCTTCGAAGTGTGTCACACCCAACAAAACTGAAAAATCTACGATTGCTCTGGGATAAATATCTGAGTATAATATAAGAATCACACTATTGATCAACAGGACCAGCTGTGTATCTTTTCTTGATTTTTTTGCCTTTCTAACTGCCTATGTTCTGTCCGTTGATTTATAGAGTTGAATCATGATATATTTATCGCAAACCAATCCCATGTGAAAAATACATAACTCTAACAGAAAACAGTAACCACTCGTCTATGATCCATTCAGAAGATACTACGGATCGGATCGAAATATAATTGAATTCTAAGGAAGTCAAGAGGGTCTTGATGCAGGAATGTTGAACAAGGTACTGGGCGTTTGGCCTACATTAGGAGCTCAGAGGAGATATTTAGGGTATCTTAATCAACAACACCTGTGGAAAGATCTTGCATCGTGCTACAAAGGCCAAGACATTCCAAAACTCAATTTACTTGCAAATTTTAGCGAATATAGTAAGGTAAGATGTGGTGTGATTATGAATAGGACTGAATTAGCCCGATCGTCATTTCTCAATGGCCTTTTGAGTGATGTTTATTCGACTGATCAAACGTGGTTTCAAACCTTCGTTAAAAGGTGGACGTTTGCAAGAAAACCTGAATCAGTCTTTATAAAATACAATGAGTCTTTTGATTTGCACAATATGGAGAGAAGTGATGTTTACGAAATACCATCGCCATTTTTAAAGGAAAATAATGTTGAATTTTTGGAAATGACCAGTGATGATTTTGCAAGACAAAGCAAAAGAGATCAGTGCCATTTTTACATTGCTTTGAATTCCAACGCTAGTTTTGAAAATATATGGCCAACTTTAAATCTGTATGACAAGCCCGAATCAACTCAATTCATGTTGAGCAATGAGGTCAATTCGAAAGAAGCTTTAGAATCAATTATCGAATTCACAAAAGACAAGACAAAAGCTAAGCAATACCTTAAAGCTTTGACAGACTCAAACTTTTTGAATATAAGTAAGAGTATGGAGCAGTTTCTCAAAGACAGACCTAGGATTTTCAACAACCTTAGCAAAAGCATGTTAGACAACTTCGAAGAATTGGATCCTGATCTACTCAAATACAAGAATAACAAATTAGAAGCAGAAATTGTGAAAGATGAAATACGGAACTGGGCAAGCACTTCCCACCACGAATTGCAAAGCCTTGTCAAACCGAAACTTGACAAATTTGCAAAAACACAATTATCTCTTTCGAAAATATACTTCTATTCCGAGCCAAAATTAAGTTTGACGATCAAGGAAATGGTAGATCTTCCCATTTCTAAGTGGGGATTTTTAGAGAAGTTACAGTATCTAAAAGGAAAATTGGACATTGCATCTGAGGACTCATCCAAACAATTATTTCATCCAGAGATGAATGTACAAAGTTCTAAAGAGTTGAAAAAGGCCTTGAATAGTGCTGTTTATCTTAACTTTTTTACATTGCAATTGCCTATTGTTGTATGTGCAACAATTGGCGTTATATCAGAACAATTTTCAACATACTCCATGACTGCTTTGGGTTTATTAGGAATTACATTAGGGTTTAGTAGAGTCATGAGGTATTGGAATAAAGCTTTAAATGATTACTTAAATGCCGTTCTAGAAAGTTTAGCCAACCGAATAAAACAAGAGGAAACTTACCTGAACGATTCTCTAAAATTCGACTGTGATGCCTATAATACCAAATTTATCCGAAAGAGTAAAATAATAGATGATTTAAGATCTCAAAAGTAACCTTAATCCATCTAGTTAAATTAAATATTCACACTATATATGCATATTCTTCATCTGTGACTGTCTTGTATCTAACCCATGGAAATGATTGATATTGCAATTGCTCTTCTTCAATTTTCAGGTACTCCACTTTCAAACCACTACAAGTACAATAAGGCACTTCAAACTCCATTGAAATTAGACTTGGTTTATTGTGACTGTTATTTTCTTCTGTTGCACTTGGATCGTGTATCTGCTTGTATAATTGCTCCAACTTGGGTCCTACTCTTAAAGGTGGCGGATTCATTGAATTCGCGAGTTCTTCTTTCTCACGCCTAAATTCTTCTTCATTGAATATTGTAAATTCGGCTGTCATTGATTGCTTATTCTCACCATGACCTCCCTTCATCTGCCCTATTTCCCATAACAAAAAGTCATCACTTAAGTTGAATAAGACTGTTCCTGAATCACTTTTGAATCTTGTAGATTTACTCAAGTCTATATTATATGAATCAAAGATTCTCTTTAGCGGTATCTTTAGATTCAAGACAGAGGTAGAATTTTGTCCTTTGAAATGTGTTTCTATAGTAACAATGATTTGGACTCTGAATTTTTTTAATTTTTCCTTAACAACGAATGAGCTTAGCTTCACCATAGGTAAGTCTTTTATGTGTCTCTTTAATTCGTAGTTGCAAAGTACAAAATCCCCATCAGGCGGAATAAATTCTATCTCCTTGTCATTAAGTGCTTCTAAGGCAACACACTGGTGAAACTTTGAGCTTGAAAGAAATTGTGCATCTTTTTGGATCAGTTTATTCAAGGAGATTTTCAATTTAGGCATGCCAGAAAGATATGATTTACAAACGATTTGTCCGTGAATAAGGTTCTTTTTAATAATCCCCTCTTTGAAGTCCATCAAGTATTGAACTTTTTCGATCACGTCAAGGAAAAACTCATTTTTGGCGTAGTGGATACCTTTTGTCCTCCATGATATTGCCATTATTGTGGTTTTCGCTATATCAGAATTCATGTAATTGCCATCTTCGATATCCTCATCAGCTTCCTCGCTTTTCTTCTTGCCTTTACCCTTCTGCAATTTCTTATACAGACTGTATGCTTTATGCTGAACTGACTTTTTTGGTTTTTCGTCGTCACTATCACTCTCTTTTTCTTTATCATCTATCATGTAATTTCGATTGACTGCAGTGCCGTCCCCCTTCAAATGGTTGATTGTCTCTGTATCTGGCATGTTTACCTTGACTCTGATATAGTCTCTAATGACACTGGACTCGGTAACTTGCACAATTCCAAAATCTATGGTCTCGTCTATAAGCTCTAAAATCAATAATACATTGTCAAGTACCATGTTGCGGTCCAGTTGTTTCACCTGAAGGTAACTTCGTAAAAGACCATGAAACTGGTTTAGATATGCGGTTATCAGCATATAATTCGATTTAATGTCAAAGGCGTTCACCACAGCAAGGAATATTAGAGAGTTTCGCTTTATATATACAAAATTCCAGTCATTGAAGGATAGTATAGGTGGTTTGTCCGGACTGTAAACTCTTCTGAACAGTATTTGAAGTGAGGAAACATTCGGTACTGCCCTTATGTTTTTGGATACCAAAGCCTCTAAACTTTCATCCAATATGAAAATGCAGGAAACCATATCAGATAAGATACTAAATGGATTGGATTGTATAGCTAATTGTAAGGTTAATCCTTGTGTGAACGTTTTATATTTTTACATGGCATATCTTGTATTGCAATGTAATATAACACGCCTTAACACTAATATAATACAGCAAGGTGGAAATGCTATTATAAACTATAAAAACCTAAAACAAGGGCATGAATGTCTTTTTTTGCAAATCTAACTAGATATCAGTATGTACAACAAGATTGTTAAGGTCAAACCGGTTGCTGTAGCAAAAGATGAACTCTTAAAGCAGATGAGCGCTCTTTCGTGTTGGAAGGTTAGCCAAGACAAAATATTGACCAGGAATGTTGTGTTTAAGGATTACGAGACTACTTGGGCATTTCTAACCAAGCTAGCAATGAGATCACACCTATGGGGCCATCATCCAACTATTACAATAACATATAACCGAGTGCAAATGCAGCTGACGACCCATGACTTGAACTGTCTGACAGATATTGACATTAAAATGGCGAAACGTATTGAAACCTACTTGGATATGTACAGAACAGATATAATGGACGAAAAACACCACAATTAAATAATTAGTGTGACTACAACGTATAAAATAAGACATTTGCTTTAGGGTCCGGTAAAATGAGACATTCCTATCATGCTGTCGCCTCCTTCTTTGCTTGTAATTTTTGCTCTAGCTTGTCAAACTCATGCAGTGCGACTTGCTCCTCTGGATCGAGTATCTGAATCACCTCCTGGACTTCTTCCACGTAATGCTTCAACATGGACTCGATACCATACTTCAGTGTATCCTCGCTTGATGAGCACGACTTACAAGCACCCTGCAGCTTCAAATACACCCTTCCATTTTCCGGGTCGTACCCACGATACTGGATATCTCCACCATCATCTTGGATCGCTGGTCTAATCCTGGTCTGGATCAGTTCGTCGATCATCTCGCTAATCTCCTCATCGTCTTCTGAGAGCTCAAACTTGGGTATGTTGACGTCATAGCCACCGTCATGACTAGCCTTGACTGTGTGAAATTCATCCGATATAACTTTGTCTTCTGATGCGAGTTGCTCTGTTAAAAGTTCTATAACCTTGGGTTTAACTTGGTTCCAGTGGACCATGCTGTCCTTGTTGACAGTCAAGAAGTCATCACCGATCATCAGTGACTCAACACCAGGACACTGTAGAAAGATTTTCTGTGCCAGTTTGGAATGCTGAATAAGCTCCTCATCGGTATTCTTGATTTCGATACTGTGTTCTCCGCGATCCTGTAGCAACTCACCTCCGATGGAGTGGAATTTGAGTGCGTTGTCATTTGGCGTTGTCAGGGTTTTGATCGTGATGAGCCACCTCCGGCCCAGCGGCACTTTATATGGTTTAGGTCTAAAAGAACGTAGCATTTCAAATAGACGGTTGCTTTATCTTGGATTGTTTTTGATGGTTTATAAATGATATTAAGCCATATGCGCGTGTTGGTGCTTATAAATTGCATGTGAAGCACAGAAGGTTAGGTCGGACCTTAATATCAATATTCCATAGTAATTCAAGTCGTTATATACGTATACGTAGATGACATGGTTTGTCGCCATAAAATGCCGAAATGGGCATTTCCGAACCTGGTCTTGGTTTTAATTTGAAAAGAGGCATTTTAATAATTTGAGTAGAATATAAGGCGGCGTTTTGAGAGTGTTGGCACCTCTTTGTAAAATGTCGTGTTTGTACTCCGGGTGATTGACCTCGCTTCTCTTTGCTGTTAGTCGGGACTGCTGATCGTAATGCTATCACTTCTTGATTTTATGCTAAGGTCCAGAACAGTTTTCCCTGTGCATTAATTATTTCTAGCACTGTGAAATTTGTCACCTTGTTTTTTATGATGCTCTGGATGCTTGTAAAAATAAAATGGCAGTCGTTACAAATAGACTCATACTTCTGAGAGTATAAAAATAACTTCTAAAATTGGTTATTGTTATGTTTCTATAAAAACGTCGTATGTTTATTGGTTTTCAAAGTTTTATAATGGATAAAAAATTTTATGACTTTATTATTACTACTATCTCACTAACTATTAGTGATTCCCTGTGTTTGTGATATTTGGATCCAACTTTGACAATACTTTGCATGGATTATATGCAAATCATTCAGGAAATAATTTTCAATATCCGCGCTATAAAAATTAACATGACATGATAACAGTCTTCACTCAGCACACAATAACTAGCAGAAGCAGCGGTTGTTGTGGTTGCTTCTATAAGCTTGGTGGCTATCTTCAAATCCCAATCTAGGGCATCGTCAATTTGGGATTGATCACATTCCCTTCTCGTTGTGATGACAACAGTGGATATTTCAAATGAATTAATTTTAATCTTGCTCACAATTCACAACTTTTGTCCTTCCTGCACAAAGGTGCACTCTGGCTTTCTTACCAATCAGAGGACTGAATTTGCTCCAAAACTTTATACCAAATATTTATTTTTTTAACAAGTCTCAAATATTCATTAGAAGAAAACAGCATTTGTAATGAAGACCTCAGAGTGTAGTCAAATCAACATCTTGAGTTTTTTTTTTGGTACCACCAATCTCTATGTAATTTTTTATTTAGTCATTCGAGTAAATGATTGAAACAGTAAAATCACCAGCAGTTTTTATTTCTCAATTTTAAGAATTGTTGAAAAATATGATACAGTTAAAGCTGTTGTCCTCATATTCGCTATGCTCTTTTTTATTCAGTGGAGAATACATAATAACATTTTTATCTTCTTACAAAATGGTTCGTCAAGTTTTATTTTCATTTAGTTCTTTGAAGAGAGTAAAGGAAAACAATTACTCAAATAAAATAATAAAAAAATATAAAATTGATCAGAACATTCCTCTTCAAAGAATTTAATGTAGAATTGAACTCCATTTACTACTCTTCACACCAACGTAAATTCTTGTTTGCCGCTCTTCTAGTACCAAGTGTTCCTTTGTAAAATTTGCACCTCGCATTCTTATTTAAAATTAGTTTCAAGTTCTGAATATAGATAGACTTATAGTTGTTAGATTCACCCAAAGAATTATTCTGTACATTATTTTTGTGCCACATTATAATATTGCCTTGCCAGTTTTTCTTGTTGTGCCTTTTTATGATTTTCGGGGAAATAAACGTTGCATGATTATCAGCATCTTTTCGAAAGATTGTAAAACTATCTTAATTTACTCTGTGTTGAAAAACAAATTTATGTTCTTTTAACAAATCTGATAGTTCGCCTAGGTAACTCACAGCGCCTTTAGCTATTAAAGGATTCGCCTTTAAATTAAAAGATAAACTATGCTAACTAATTCGGCCGTATACCTCGTTTGAATATTTCCTAATAACTTCACAAAAAACAAAAAAGGTACTAATACATAAAGTTTTTTTATATTAATATTGGCTAGTAAACTATTACATTAGAAGTTTGGCTTTTGTACACAAGGTTATTGCCGGTGACCTGTACGTACTTCATAAAAAAAGATTATTTTTAAACCATTCACTTTCAAACTTCGGAACGATTTCGTTTAGAGGCTTTTGTTTTTTGTCATCGACCATTACGAATATAAGCCTCTGACATACGTAGCAAATATTAAGTATACTTCGAAGCTAAAGACTCAACCGTCGGTCGTGTTTCAAAATGAGTCTGGAGTCATTTTTCAATATTATGCAAGTCTTAAAAATAGCTATAATAATGAACATGAGATCTGTTTTTGAATTATCAGTTCTAAGCCTTCCCTCTCTGCATAAACATTTTCATGGCATTGTTGTTTTACAGTTTTTCGGACTTTCCAAATTGGTCAAAATAGAAATGTCTGAAAAAATTTGGTATTGAAACTTCAAAAACGGCGATTTGAAGGGCATTTTAATATCCGTGTTAGATTTTTGGATTGCCAATAATATGTGCTTAGAAAATTTATAGACCATTTAATAGTTACATTGACGTTTAAAAATATAATGAGACCATGTCAAAGTTCCAATCATAAAAGGTGGAATCAGGAACGTCTGGAGACAATATATTTTGGAACTGCCTTGAAATATGCACAGCATTGAGAGTATTCACGTTGAATTTTGAATAAATAAACTATATGAAAAATAATCAAATTTCTTGAATGTAAAGCAAGATAAAAATATATTGTAATGATTTTTACAATTAGTTTGAATCTTTTCGTGTTATTTTTAAAAGCTCAATAAATATACTGGTTATACGGGGAGACGGAAACGAGCACCACTCAATGTTAGAAAGCATTTTAACCTGATAGATGATTTGCAGCTTCTCTATCGGGTTCTAAACACACTTCTTTAATACCTCCTCTGTCGAACAAGGCGTACACTACTCATATTTAAAGACTTCATAACAATGCCACACAGTTTACCATTACATATTTTGTTCCCTACATGCTTCTAATTCTAGTAATAAAGATCCGAGAACTATTCTCATAAATGGTTTGAATATGGCAAAAACTCAGATTCTCAAAGTAAAAAATCTGTGACCTTCGAATCCCCTTAGTAAGAAAAAAGTGTGAGTATTATTTTTAAAAATTTGCATTACTTGATTAGAAAGGGGAAGGTACATCGTAAATAAGACTAAGATGATGCACAGGTAAGTTTTTATTTATTTTTTTTTTTTTTGAAGCAAGTTTTTATCTTGGGCATTTCGCTTTTCCAAAAAAAAAAAATGCTGACCTTTCTGTGTCACATAAAACTTCGAAAAATCAAAATGATCTTTATACCTAACAGATTTTTCGTGTCCGTTTATTCAAATTTCCTGGAGACTATATTTTTTTACCCCTAGATTTGTTCTGTTTTTTGGTAGTGTGAAGAGAAAAAGTCCAGCATGAAAAGCGACAATAAAAAACTGCCGCTGATAAAGGTGAAAGTCGTTACTCTACTTTTTGAAATATTCCTTATTCCTAAAGTTGTGGTTTAGACAAATATTATTTTTTAAGAATCCAAAGAGCATTTCGTTCATAAACCCTCTTTTAGTGACCACAATAATGACTAAAATTTTGAAAAACAAAAATCAAGTAAAATATTCTCAAATTATCCTTATCCTTTTATTTTTTGAAATCCCTTATAATAAAAATTACATGGGATTTTTTATGACCCTTTTGGGACTATCTAGGCTGTTTTGTTTTGCAAATTCTCTACACACAACATTTTAGTTGGAGGAAACCCACAGCAGATGAGAAAATCTTTGAATAATTAAAAAAAGACTAAACATGCGCGTATTGACGTGATTTTTCTTGGAAAAATCTTCAACAGGAGATTAAAAATTTTTTTCAGAGGAAAAGCGGTTGACAGACGGTACCCGAACGTTCAAATATAAGTTTAAATTACAGATGTTGGGGTTCCAATAAAGTGGATCATTCTCAATCACCAACTTTATTTGATTTAGAAACACTATTGCAGTTTAAAACCAAAGTTTTGCCAATATAAATTTGCCTAAATTGAATTCGAAATAGTTTGTCATTTCTAAAGTCATTAGGTCCCATCGTCCCATCTCCATGTTTCAAACGCAAATTAACAATGACTAACAAAAAAAATGTTCAAAACGGAAAACCTAGAGTTTATTAATTTCCTCCAACTTTACAGCACTTGAACTTAAAATATATCGGTTACGCCTTGAGCAAATCGTTCTCAATAGGATATAACAGACTTCGCCTCTTAATATCCAAAATTGCAATTTTTGAAAAAATCCTTAGAGAAATTCTGCGCATAATATAATTTGTACCCTATTATTCAAATCCATTCGGTGGTATTCGGAGAAATTGCCAGTTTTTCAAAACAATATCATTGAGGAAAGAGCTTAAACTTTATATTACGTTACCACCAAGCCTGATTAGACCCACATAAAAGTCTAAATTTATTCTATATTTTTTCAATTTTGAGCATTTCAAATGGCTTTTATATGCTCCCCCATATACGCAACTCTCTGCCGTTTCAGCCCTCACCACTACCTGGAACAGTGTCTTGACTATCCTCCACTAGCGTACACAACGATCTCCCTCGATCTAATCTTAGAGTGGCGTTAAAAGGCCAGCAGGTCTCTGTCTAATAATCACGTGTCCGAGACCAGCAGAATTATATCGTGAAAAAAGGAGCATATCGAAGAAGTTCCACTGTTAGAAAGACAATCAAGAGGACAGCCAAGTACTGTACTATAAGACCCTCGGTTTTCCATTGGAGGTTAGCAGGAGCTCGGTGAGCTTTGTATAGTCATAATGAGAACAAAAAGCAGTTTATTTGGATGGCTACGAGCCGTTCTGTTCATGACAGCCCTGTTTAGTGCAGGGCTGGTGTCAGCCAACAAGGAAAAGTTCAAAAGTGGTTCCGACGGCAATGGAATGATATGCTACGGTATGTACTCGAAAGAAGACTGGGGTGGCAAGGTGGACCCGTTCATTTCATTCAATCTGAAGAAGGTCTCCGGTGTCGAAGACAACCAAGGTCTGTCCATCGCCATTTTCGACTTCAAAGACTACCAGCATCTTGGTGTCCCAACCGATGATTATGGCACAAACTACTACTATATATGTGACGACTTTGCTATTGAAAACGGCTACTGTGGCGATAAGCAGCGCGGTGAGATCATTGTCAGAGACACTATCGACAACCCATATACCGGAAATAAGGAAAAGCTGTCAGGACAAGTGATGACTTTCTCACAGGACCACACGGGGCTTCACGAAACTAAATTTCCAGTATCCTCCACGGGCTATTACTGTGTTTTGGCGGTGGCTCCAGCGCGGGAGATTAAGTTTGAGGCCGTCGTTAACTTCAGAAATGCTTACGGCCACCTAGCAGCTGCGGAGATCAACAAATTGCCACTTTACGGGCTATTGGCCATAGCATACGTTGTTGCCATGTCACTCTACTCGTTCGCATACTGGAAACACAAGCACGAGTTGCTTCCATTGCAGAAGTATCTGTTGGCGTTCTTTGTTTTCCTGACCGCCGAGACGATATTCATTTGGGCATACTATGACATCAAGAACCAAAAGGGGCAAAACGCAGGTGTCACCGTGTACATGGTGTTCTTGTCACTGATGACAGGCGGTAAAGTGACGTTTTCGTTCTTTTTGCTTTTGATCATCGCCCTGGGCTATGGTGTCGTGTATCCCAAGCTGAACAAGACACTGATGAGACGGTGCCAAATTTTTGCTGTTGCAACTTTCCTTCTATGTTGTGGATTCCTAATACAGAGTTATCTAAGTGATCCAGAATCAGTTTCTTTGTTGATTTTGATAACGCTAATTCCCTTCGTTATGTCCTTGTTCACTTTTTACTTCCTAATCATCAGTTCCATGACGAAGACAGTTAACTACTTGAAAGACCAGAGACAGGTTGTGAAATTAGGAATGTACCAGAAGCTGTTGACTCTCATCTATGTCTCACTGCTGTTGATTTTGGCTGGTATTGTGGTCTCGTCTTTTGTTTACGTTGGCATGAACACTATGGAAACCATTGAGCAGCACTGGAGAACAAGATTTTTCTTCACTGACTTCTGGCCTGCACTGGTTTACTTTGGTGTCTTTGTTGCGATTGCATTCATCTGGAGACCAACAGATACTTCGTATATGCTTGCATGCTCGCAACAATTACCAACGGACCCAGAAAACGTTGCAGACTTTGACCTTGATGACCTACAGTCGCTAGGGACTCCTGAAGAATTGGACAATAGTCATGATGTCGATGACATAGATTTGAATTTCAGTGACGAGGAACAACACGATAGACCAGACTCCTTGGACATGAGCAGATCTACCAAGTAGATGAAATGCTATTATTCATGAAATAAACTATAACAAAAGAACTTGAGCATATTCAAATTGCATAGATTGAGTGCCCTGTCGTTGATTAAAGATGTTTGTCTAGTAAAAGTTTCCAATTTTGGTGTTTTATATCTGCAGAGGATTCGCAATACTCTTTTGGCAGTTGACGACTGCTTGTACTCTTCACACATGTGAACTCGTTTCTATAATCGAGTATAAAATATCCAGCAAAAATAATAAACTTTCCCAAAAACATGTATTAAGTTGAATATCTATAAATGAAAAAAACAATGCCTTGAAGGCGCAATACATAATGTAAAATCAGTCTTCAGATTCAATAATATCGTCGAGATTATGTTCGACTGTTCCGTAAGCTAGGTTGCTGTGAACTCTGGCACTAATTTGACTCTTTACGACATGGAGTTTCTCTGGGTGCTCCTCCTGCCATTCCTTTAATTTGTACGACTGGCCAGATAGATCCCAATATATGCCGCGTAGTGTAGTGTATATGCCTTCCCTTCCTTCATAGAGTGGATATATTACGACGCAGATACTACAAATAAACAGCCATAGTATCATTACAACGACCCAGCCGGTAAAGAACCGTTTGCTGAAGATGTATCCTGTTCCATACATGGGCAGTGGCCATACAACTAGGAACGCAAGAGCAAAAAAGACACATAGAAAGTACGCGATTCTCAAACTCTTCTTCAAGTATCTTTCTTCTTCTTCTAATTGTTCCTGTACCTTCATATCGGCGACTTCATCGTCAACTGCACTTAAAACACTTCTTGTTGGCAATAATTTTTCTCCATCAGTATAGTTAATGTTATCTTTTTCATTTTGATCTGTACTGCTGGATTTGCTGGAATTGTCGTTAACATCTACATTTGGTTCGACGTTCTCTGCAACTTCAATTTCGTGAGTCTCATCGACCCTACTGATGGTTTTCAATAATTCCCAGTCAAAATTTTGACCCTTGAAGACCCAAGTCAAAATTGGAGAAGTGATTGCTGGTGACAACAACGCTACCACATTACCTGTCAACATTGGGTAGTCGTAAAATGTTGTATCAAGGTTGACATCGTGATAAAGTGACTTCGTGCATACAAGCCATGACATGATCGCCAAACAAGTACCAATTATTGGGGAACAGATTGCTGCAACTCTATTCATATCTTTCCAACAAAGAGTTAATACGACTGGCAAAACAGCACTAGAGATAATGATACCCATTAGTTCGTAAATATATCCCATGGACACGCCAGCGTACCACAGTCCTGTCGAGAATGCACTCATACCAACACCAAAAACAATACAGATAAAATGCGAAGAAAGGATGAGTTGTTTTCCATTAGCGCGTGGGTTCAAATACTCTCTGTAAATGTCATAGGTGAAAACAGAAGAAACAGCAATCAATTCGGCAGACATCGCTGAAGTAACAGCCATAAAAACCATCAATAATGTGGCAACAGCTCCTCCTTTACCCATAAGAGCAACTGCAGCCGCTGGCAAAACAAGCCCAGAACTCACTTGATAAGGTGTTAATAAATCTGGATAGGTTGGAAATTGTGGTAGAGTTTCAAGTGCCAGACAAGCACAGCCCATAGTCAAAGAGATCAAACATGGAATGCTGAACCAACTTAGGCCGCCCATGACGTAACCCTTAAGAGCTCCAGCTGGGCAAGCTGAGATAGCTTTGTTCCAATAACCGTTGTCTAAAAATACAGTTCCAAAATTCCCCACCAAATTAACAACTAGGAAAATTCCAGCTGATTTTGATTTCATGGTGAGATATTCACCATCAGCATTGTGTGGAACTGGGTGTCTCTTGGCTGCCTCACGTACCAAATCGTAGACTTTACCAGGAGAACCTAAAATATCGCTTTTGGCAAATACGTTGAAGGCGAATACTAGAATAATCACGATGATAACACATGTGTGTAAATAATCGGTTAAGAATGTTGCTTTGATACCACCAAAAAGTGTGTAAATAATCACACCAACTGGAAGAAGGAAACATGATGCCACAGGATGCATACCTGATACATCACTGAAGACAGCCGCGCCGGACGTGAGAAGCATTGCTGTGACCAAAATGTTGGTGGCAATCGCATAGAATAAATAACAGCAGTGTGCCAATTTACCATATCTCACTCTGACGATTTCTAAATATGTGTGGGCGTTGGGGGCTTTTTGTTTAGTCTTGATGGCTAAGATGGAAAAGGCAACGATTTGGAAGCATGCACCGGCAGAATAAGCATAACCGCCAAGCATACCAGTCTCATACTGCTTTGCAACCGAAGTTAACAGAGTTGAACACCAGACCCAACTCGAAACGACTGCAGCTGCCACTAGACCTGTTTTAACTGTTCTACCAGCAGTGGTAAATTCTTCTGCAGTTATGATTTCTTTTTGATACCGTCTCAATAAGTATGTGGTTAGAATCATACCGACAGCAAACACGCTCCCTAATCCTAATACAATTGCATATCCTGCACCCTGAGGTAGTGGAGGCTTGAATTGACCCATGTTGCTCTATAGTAATGTAGTGTGGTCTTGGTGAATTTGATTCCTCCAAGTGTAAGACGAAGACAGATATCTCATCGGCAGACAAAAAACTTCGAACCTTTTATATTTGATCTCATAACTGACAGAGTTTCAGTATTGTGCTTTAATCGTGGGATTATGCACGAAATCGATCTTACCGCCGCCAATTACAGCTCATCGCCCTACCATCTTATCGTGCTATCTGTGGATATTCTTAAAGAGAATGCGCCTTGATAGTGGGAAGGCTGTAGCACTTTCAAAGTATTTCCCTGCAGGTTAGCCAAACCCTACATTTTACAACAGTGCCAATTTGATTTCCATGGCATCTTCGTTTTTATCTTATCTTATGATAAGATACCAATCTTCCCGCACGTGATCAGGAAGCTACCCTGAGATCGGACATACACAAAATAGGTTTAATAGGAACGTCCCTAATCAGTACAATTACCAGAAGTATGCAGAATCATAGATTACGGAGCGCTTATTTAGGCTGAGGCGCAAAAAGTCCCAATTGGTTCATTGACTGTGAAGTTCTCCTGCAGATAAAGAAAGCCAATATTTCCCCCAGAGAAAAGCTGTAGAAAGGGACATGGTATACGCAGCCTCGAGCTATTCAATGACAGTTAAGATTGATCAACTATAAAGGAATTATCGCTTGACAAGGAAAAGTTCACGGGACAGTTTAAAATACTGTTCCATCACTGATCAAACCTATTGGGGGACCGCCTGTCTCTCTCAGCTGTGCTGCAATCTCTCTACCTGCTTTCCAGGATCCTGCTTCAATCAGTTGGGGAAGTGTCAAGGCTGAGCCTAGTCTCTTGTTCACAACTGCTAGCAATTCATCTAGCAAGCAGATAGTCAAACTCCGCCACTCTACAATTACGCCATCATCCGCTTGAAACAGGGGAACGCTATCTTTGATCGACGCACGAGTAAAATGATCTGGTTTGAGCACTAGAACTTTAAAATCGACAAACAGCCCTCCATTGCGATATTCTGGCAGGCCAGTCTGTAGTTCCTTATTCGTGATTATAAACGTGTGTCCGTATTGTTCCAAAGGAACTATCAATGAGTAGCAAAGCCACTGGGTGAGTTTATGAAACGCAACGAACCCCTCTTGCGGATCAGAGCTGCCGCTAGCAATCTGTTTAGTATTAAGAGGCCAAACATCGCCGAGGGGTTGTCCATTGATTTGAGTTCTTCCCTCGGGCCAAATCCTCACCAATCCTTCCATCAAAGTGCCCCAAAGAAGCTCTAACTCGATTTTATTGTCTAGGCTTTGTTGCTTGAGGTAGTCAACGAGACAACCGGCTCTCATTTCCAAACCAAATATGTTCTGGTTATCGATAAAGGCCTGACCCAGATTTTGAATCAATTTTAATCTACCCTCAACACCAGAGAGTGGATTCTTACTGGATATCTGAAAACCCTTTTCCAGCTGCTGCATTGTGAAGTTCTGGAGAACTGACCCATTCACTTCAAACTTATTGTTGTTTGCTGATAAGTCACCATTGATGAACATGTAGTAAGAGGCCACGGCGAGACCTTCTGATCTGTAATAAAGCTTACCAGTTGCTGGTTCCACGTATCTCCATTGGTCACCAGCACCAGCATCTATAAGAACGCTGAATGTGATCAAATCGACCAATCTTCTGGCAATCTCCACTTCGCCAACATTGTTCTTTCTCCACAACAGAACCAATACCTCTAATCTCTGAGTATTCCCAGCGTTCAGATGTTGCCACCTTCCATGCGGCGGGATTCCATCCAAATCATGGAAGTCCCTCTTGATGATACCGCACAGAAAGTCACTCACATCCTCCAATTTCTCCAAATCGAGATTGAAGTACTGGCCTTCGCCACGTTTTTTGATGTAATAGAACACTTGTCGATTGGTCTCCCTTACTGATTTAATACTCTTGAAATAATTGGCATCTAATTCAATCGTCATTTGTTTGGTAGTTTTGAAGTTCAATATCTGTTTAGTTCAGTAATACTGGGTCGTTTTTATAGCAGGTTTTCGAGCAAAACTCTACTTTCTGTATTACACTTTCCGTTCCAGCTCATCTCAAATTGACACTTAGCTTGGAGATATCTATATGCAATATCTTATATATCTTGTTTTTGCTTATCTGGGTTCCCTAACTGTTATTAAACACCCTCCAATATCTACGGCGGTAAAAATTCTGGAAATCCGTCGGAGATTTTTGAATTTTACCAATATCGATAGTGTTTAAGGTGTTCCTGTTGAACCCATACATTTTAGGCCTATTTTTCTTTGTATCCTTTTTTCTTTCAAGTATTGAAGTTTATTGACTTGTATAGTCATGTGATAGACGCACTCTGCGAATCCAAATTTCATCCATTTGCCAGAATATATCCAATGGCTAAATAGATACAAAGGACTGCATTGAAAGCTGGGGATACGTAGTCTAGTTTTAGCTGACCAAGAAAGAAACCAAGGTATAGAAATGTCTGACTTCCAAAAAGATAAGGTTGAGGAACAAGATGTTCCACAAATCATCAAGATTAGAATTACTTTGACCTCCACCAAGGTTAAGCAATTGGAAAATGTTTCTAACAACATTATCAAGAACGCTGAGCAACACAAGTTGATCAAGAAGGGTCCAGTTAGATTGCCAACCAAGGTTTTGAAGATCTCTACCAGAAAGACACCAAATGGTGAAGGTTCTAAGACTTGGGACACCTACGAGATGAGAATTCACAAGAGATACATCGACTTGGAGGCTCCAGTTCCAATCGTTAAGAGAATTACTCAAATCACTATCGAACCAGGTGTGGATGTCGAAGTTGTTGTTGCCAACAACCAAGACGCTTAAGCGCGTTGGTGATAGAAAGTTAGACTGCTAGTTTCTAGTATTCCTGATATCTTTTGTGTGTGGAAGTAATTGCCTATGCTGTTAATTTGTCGGTAGACCCACTCTAGGTAAAACAGTTCCTATACCTCCTGTTTTACTATCAGTGGTAAAATTGAGAATAAGCTACGTTTTTTAACATTTTTTTTATATCCCGTCGATCCAACAAGTTATGCACATTCGATTGCCTTCACGATTCTAGTATATATAATAGAGCACATAGAAATCTGTTTAATTTTAAATCATTCTACTTCAAATGCCCTAACAGAATTTTTCAACTGACCTGTGTTTCATGAGTAGAGCTCTAATTTGGAAAAATTTTGGCGATCTTATATAAGGCGCAGAGCAGCTGAAGTAGATCACAGCTTCTGCCGGTCACTTTCAAAATTGCAACACAAAGCCATCGTGACACAAGGCAAGCTGTGCCATACAGAGTAGTACTTTAGGTGAAGTGCACACATTGACAATATGTCTGTGTGTTTCTTGGAAATATGTTTGTGATGAGAATACGTCCTTAGAGACAATGCTATAAACCCAGCTCTTCGATTTAATTACATGAGAAGATAAGTTGTCAAACGCTCTGATACATATTTACAAGACTTAATATTATCTGCTTCTTGCGCCGGCTGCCTTGAATACGGCGACATCGCCGTCTTCCATCTCGTACTGCTTTCCAGCTCTCTTGATCTTAGCTTGTGCCTTCAAGTGTGCTTCGATAAGTGGCGGTTCAAGATTTTCCAGGTCCTCATATTTGAGGATGTTAGCGCTGATAAACGTCTTTTGTAGGTCGCCATGGATTACCCCAGCTGCCTCCGGTGCAGTTGTACCACTTCTAATGGTCCACTGTCGCACTTCTTTCTCACCACAGGTGTAGAAGCTTATAAGATTCAACAGTTTCCGCATCTCTGTGATCATTACAGGTAAGGCTGAGGATGTACATTTGGCTCCTTTTGGTGTTATATTGTTGATATACATCTGCAACTTGTCGTTGTTTTCTTTCATTTCGTTGCGTACCCTCTCAAATTCAGCACTGAAAAGCATCAAACGGTCTCCAGGGGAGTGTTCAATTATCCAATTCTCTACATCGCTGAAGAATTCGTTATTCTGCATCAAGTAATCATGGGAATTGACATTCAGCAGATAAATTGTCGGCTTCGCGGTTAGGAAGTTGTGCTTGTTGAGGATATTGACTTCTTCTTGGGACCAGTTGTCCTTATAATGTACGATCTTCTTTCCTTCGTAACAAGACTCCTCTAGATTTGAAAGCAAGTCATACTCTACTTGCATTGTATGGAAGTCTCCTGAGTTTTTAGCTGTGCGGTTCATTTTCTTACTGATCTTGTCCTTGATGCCTTCAATAAATTCGAGATCCTTCAATATCAGCTCGTCCTGTACAATCGACAGATCTCTAACTGGATCTATGGTGCCCTCTATGTGTGTAATTTCAGTACCTCTAAAACCTCTGACGACTTGATACAGTCCATCCACGTTTCTTATATCATTCAGAAACTTATTGCCAAGACCTGCACCTTCTGAAGCGCCTCTCGTCAAGCCCGCAATGTCCCATATTGTCAGAGTAGCAGGAATCTTTTTCTCACTTCCATAGAGCTTGTGAAGATGGTCCAGTTTGTTACTTGGAATTTGAACCCGAGCCTCTTCTGGCTCGATGGTTGCGAATGGGTAGTTAGCCGGATTGCCTAGCTTTGATGAAGTTATGGCTTGCCATAGTGTGGATTTCCCAATGTTGGCAAGGCCAATAATACCTGTACTGAGGTTATTCGAAGGTCTGCCGAGCAGCACTCGTCTTGCGAGATGGGACATATATTACTTTTCACTTTGCTGCTAGGTGGTGGTTTTAAAGTAATGAAATGCAGTTTCTAATTATTAGATGATTTATGTATACACTACAAAACAAAATTGTATTTTGTCCTAAAGATCATGCAAAGAATTGTAATGTTCGCCCAGAGTATATGAGTGCTTATAATATACCAGCTTCAGTTCTGGCTTGCTGCCGTCTGGGTTTACTATGTGTTTGGCTCTTCCGCTCATCAGAACACTTATGGGACAATCAAAGACTTTGGAGAGGGCTAAAATCTCAATTTCGCCACCCCACTTTGCAGTGTTCTCCATCTCATCCGTGTATTCATCGATATCTCTCAATGACATCGTTTGTTCATCAAAAAGATAGGGGATGAAGTCATCCTTGTGCTCGCGGACATAGTCACAGGCCAGAGATCGTAACTGCAGAACATCTGCAACAGACTCATCACCATGACGCGTCTTCAGCTGGTCCCATATCGAGTTAAATAGACAATGCCCATCTGGTTGTATGTCAAACTGTTCGAGTTTGTTGATGTCGCACAGCTCGTTGATTGCCTCCTGTTCTATACTTTTCAGGTCTGGTTGTGTGGCTGCCTCCTTCGCTGCTTCTTCCTTGACTCTGTCAATTTCTGCCTGTCTCCTAGCCAGCCTCTCCTTCTGGCGATTTCTACGCTTCTTAGGCTCGGCAGGCGGGACAGCTGCTGCGGCCGATTGTTGTACATTTCCGGGCAAAGGCTGCTGCTCCAGTGACAACCGGTTCAATAGCTCTTCTGGAGAGATATCCTGGGTTTCTGGTGCAGGTTGGTCACCCTCCTTTTGGTCCCAAGTTGCAAGCTCCTCCTGATGCCTCTTTTCCAGGTTATCTTGCAAAAGTTGGCACTTGCTGTTGACTTCTTTCCGCTGGGATTTCGTTGCCTGCTTTTTCATTCCTGTCATCTGGCTAACAAGGTCCTTTTTCTCCTTCCGATGCCTTGCCAAGACATCTTCCCTGGCTTCACTCATATTGATGGTGTGATTGAGCTGGCTAAACAATATGCCGGTAGCACACCTATACGGAACACGCGTTTGACGCTTTCTTCAGCTAGAATTGGCTAGTAGAGCCTTACCAGTGGATCCAAGTTGCCCAATGTACACGTACATAGCGATATATATATATTATGTGCTTCTCATGCAATTATCACGGGCGCAACATGTGCGATCATACGTAAGTCATGAGATTTCTTTTGGAAGCACCATTGGCTGCCTCTACATTCGCCATCCTAAGGTGTAAACACAGAATTTTCGCCAGAAGGCAAACGTTTAACAAGCAAAAAGCTGTGGACTCAAATATCTCTCGGCATTGATCTACATCAGTGTGCCACTAATTCATTGTGGAAGATTGCATTTGTTTAAACTGATCTCTCTACGTTTTCATCAGGTACAGCGTTTATGGATTGACCCGAGCAAGGGAAAAAAATTATACCACTGGCACTTTAAGAATCTCGATAAAATATTAAATCCGGAGAAATATCACCTAGAGAGGATTTCATAAAGCAGCCACTGGCCTGAATTCGAAACACGACTGGCTGTACTCAACGATCCCCGATTTTCACTGCTGAAGCCAGTGCAGTCCTGAACCGTTGCGGGGACAAACATAGACTTGTTTGTACCGTAGCTAGCCAGCTGGATCGATACATCAGCAAATAGAAAGGCCCAAGTCGTCAGGAGGTTCGGTGCAGAGTACTGACTCGAACGTGCAGGACAGGACAGAAACAGCATGAAAGAGGGCAACGACTTAACCCAGGGCGAAAGCAAGGCGTTTGCAGACGCCAAGAAGCGTACCAAGGCGTCCCGGGCTTGCGATCAGTGTCGAAAGCGCAAGATCAAATGTGACTACAGTGACGAAAAGATGGTTTGCACAAATTGCTCGAAGAATGGCGATAAATGTACTTTTGAGCGGGTGCCTTTGAAGCGGGGTCCCTCGAAGGGCTATACCCGGCATGTGAATTCTGGAGAAGGTGCCCACATGGAGTCGTCGTTGGGAAACCATATACCGGTGAGCGGTGCATCTGATAATAATAACCTTGGAATGGGGGGGCATGGACATATTCCGAATAGCGGCAGTACTGCGGCGGGTGAAAACAATGTCCAGAATGATGCAGGGTCTCATTCTAGGTCGGGATCAGTTTTGTTACCCCCATTGGCCATGTATCTACCCCCAAACAATGGCAGCATAGGAAACGCTACAATGGCGAATATACAATCAACGCCCCTCTCAAGCAACTCCATCTCAGGTGCACAAAATTTTGGCTCTCAGCAATTTTGGAAAGTGCCATATCATGAGTTCCCAAATCACCAACGACGCGGTTCCATCGACTCGCTTCCGAGTGACATTTCGATGAAAAGTATAAACAACATACCACAAGAGCAACTTCTGTACAACACGCAGAGCAACAACAGCAACGGCCAATCTGTAGGTAACGCCTACTGGTCCTCGTTTTTGAGAAACTCAGGATCTATTATCCCTCCTGGGGCAGGCTCGGAAGTAGATGCTGGGTTTGATGATGCTAGACGAAGATCTTCAAGCATACCGCCGGTGTTGAGACATTCGTCAAATGCAAGTCTTTTAGGACCAAATGCTCAGCACAATCCTTCCCAGGTAGGTGGGCAAGTATTGTATCCATATTCGCAATTCTCACAGCAACCACCGACGCAACAAACATCAATAGATACAGCTGGAAAGCAGCCTGTTATAGGCACAACTATTTCGTCATTTGGTCAGTACGGATCCAACGGCTTCCATTCTAGAGCTGGGTCCATAACAAGTGAGGCAATGTCGCCAAGTGTGCCAATGTTTTATCAGAGTGTCTCTATGACGCCATCGGCCAGCCAGCAGAATCAATTATTTTTACAGAACCAGCAGTCTGCTGCTCTGCAACAACAAGATGCTGAGAAACAAGGTGGTAGCATATCCAATGAAACTTCTATAGGCGTGGCACAACAAAACCAGGCAAGTAAAACGAAACATGAGAGAGTTACTGAAAACTCAGCACAAGCTACGGACACGACTACGAACTCTCCAACTTCGTCAGGAAAATCTGCAAAGAGAAGAAAAAGGAACAGCTTATCGAAGCCAATGGGAAGTGGAAGCTCGAGGAAGAAAAATTCGATTGTGTCATTGGGATCTGTTAGTAATTCTAATCGGCCAATCTCCACACAGCCAACAATGTCCAATATTAGTAATGGTCCAAAAATGATGTATGGACAGATTTCTGATGTGGATTTAATCGACACATACTACGAATTCGTGCACACTGGGTTTCCAATAATTCCATTGAATAAACAAATGCTTACAAACGAAATATTGCTAATTAATACGCAGCCGATCTCTAGTATCCACGAGGTTAATAATTACGTTATTCTTTGGTTTAGAAATTCTTTGGAGTTATTAGTTCGTATTGCGTTGAAAAGAAAATATGGGCTATTTTTCGATAAATTAGGCATCACTAACCGTGAAAACGATAATGGTGGTAACAGTAACTACAATGGTAATCTTGGTGGTATGAACTTAGATTCCAAAGAGGCTTTGGAGATTCAAAGCATTTTTATTTCTGCATTAAATGAGTGTTTCCAAAAGATAGTTGATGTTCATCCAAAATTTAGAGAAAACAAGGAGCAAATATCACCTAAAATAAGGATCATTTATCTGTCGACATTCATTTTGTTGAATTATATTCTCGCATTTGTTGGTTACGATAATTCTTTTGTACTGGGGATGTCAGTTACTATCTTCAATGAGTTCAAGTTGTACAAGCTTCTATTATATTCAGAGGAGAGCGAAGAGCACAACTTAGGGGAAAATCCAGATTATGGCATTATTTTAAAAAGGCTCTATGTGTTATTAGTCATGTTTGACTCACTGCAAAGTTGCTCTTATGGTGGTCCTAAACTATTGAATATACCGATTCGAGGTGCAACAGAAAAGTTTTTTGAGTACCACGGACCACTTGATAAACTAGGTGAAAACAAATGGTCGGTTGATGACAATCCGATAAGGCTACGCTGCATCATACAGAGTTTGAAACTAGGTGAACTTCTCAGTGACCTAGCAACGAACAGGCGTTCGATGTGTAATAATGGGATTGATGAGATAATCTGGACACCACCATTTTCCAAAGACGAAATTTATGGAGATAGAAATCGCACAGATGTCGAAGAACCCTTTTGCCAAGTGCAATTGTTTACCAAGATGCTTCTGATTAAAGTTGACTTTACGAACTTATTATTAACGATATTTGACAAGGAAAGTAATAAATTTCAAAAACTGACGCCCGAGCTAAGCTCGAAACTTACTGACTCTCTCTGCTCTCTAATTTCACACATGCTACAAATACTAATGTTAATAATGAGACTGAATCCAAGCAACAGCATTGATTACGATTTCAAACCTTCAGTTCCATCGTCCTCGACACCCAACTCTGGTGCGGATGATACCAAGAGCAGTCGTGAAACGACAGAAATTAGCCATATAGTCGACAATAACTCTGAATCAGCAGGAAATGACTTCTACCAAAAACTACTGGGATTGCAAAAGGATAGATCAGCTGGATTATCTGAGATATCGCGCGGCGTAATATTGCCCTTCAGCATTGGGATTCTGCACGAGGTTTACAACATAATTGATCTCGTGAAGCAAATGCCCACCTCCCTTATCGGAATGGTGATGACGGCTCACACGACCAATGGCTATCAGGAGCAGCCGCAGGATCTCGTAGTGAAGTTATCGAACTCCATGAATGAGGTTGTGCAAATCACAAGCCTGTTGAACATGATAAAACCGTTTAAGATATTTGAACACGAGCTCAACAGCAAGGTTGGCTATGCTAATAATATGAAATCACCGAAGTCCATGGAGTCTGGTCACAATCATGGGCACATCGATACCGAGTCGCAGAGTATGTTAAGCAACAGGTCCTTCAACGCTCAGGGTGGAAGCGTTATGAAAAACCTTCACAATGGGGAGAAGGAGCTAACGTCGACCCCGCAGGACACACTTTTAGAAAAGTTTTACAATATTGGCTGGAAGTTGCTAGACGATTCCGAGTTGGGATGGTTTTAGTGTTAATGGATGGAACCGGTCTATGTAAATATATTTAAGAATGTAAATGTAAAAAATAATGAAGTAATTATCGCATTGGACTTGGGAGTGGGCGCTCCAGTACTGTGTTGACACTCTCCAATCCGATGCAGAGCTTGTGCCCCAACAAAAGTTGGTAACACTTCAAACACCGGTCCTCGGCCTCCAAAAATTCTCATCCGCTGATGCACACGCCCAGCAGCGCCTGGTCCTCAAGATGTTGGACCCTCCATAGCGTCTTTTTGCAGAGTCCCGGATGCGACCAACGCACACCCTGGCACCATCCCAGACCGCCAACCAGCTGCAGAACACTGCATTTCACAAACGGCAAATCACGAAACTCAGGCGCGGCACATTACCCAAAAAGCTGCATGGCAGAGATGACTCAAAGGCGAGTTCTTCCGCAGTTCTTCCGCAGTTCTTCCAGCATCTCTGCAGTCTGAACACGGCCCCTCCCCATTGCCGCCTGCCCCCCGTTCGATTTGCCGTTCCTAGCCGCGCATACTCCCTAAATCGAACATGGCCTACTGCGGAAAGTTCTTTTTCGTGCCACGCGACCCCCTGGAAGGAACGAGCCGCTGGAGCGGGGACATATCAAGACATGCATCGAACTTGACAAAGCAATTGTGATTCTACAAGCCGATTGTTAGGGCTTTCCGCTGCGAACAGGAGGGGTATTCTTAGCAGCCTTCCGTGAGCCATCACAACTTCTGAACGCCCTTAATCTCTCTCCGTGTTACGTGATATACTTATATCAGCGGGACCGTCTCGGCTCGAGAAACAACGGTATAAAAGCGGCGCCTATTTTCCCAGAAAGCTCATTCCGTTCCTCTTGAACGTTCGACACTCTCGGGCTTACTATCTTTCCCATGTGTTCGCTCCTGTCTCGATGCACAAACGGCTCCGCGTCTGCGGCCGCGTCTCCTGCTCCCCTTCTACGGCCCGTTACCCCTCAGACCTTCCGGACGTGCGTGTGGCAGGAGATTCCATGAGATTCCGTTTCAGCTGGTTGGCTGCTCGATTAGGAAGGCTCCCTGAATGTGGCTCCACTCCGCGCCGTTCTGGCACGCCACGGCTTATCCCCATCCAGCCATGTCACCTTTCATGTTGATCATTTCCCTAACGCCAACCATCTGATGCTTTTTCTCAGATTTTTGTGTGGGTTAATAGGGAGCGAGGGGTATATAAGCAATACAATATGGGCGCGAGAAGTGCGGAAACAATTACATATGCCCTACAGAGAGGCATACAAGAGGTCAGACGTACGATATCGCCAACTACAACGACAAGCAAACGGAAGCGCTAGCTGTGAGCATTCCAGATCAGATCCGTTAACAGAGGAGGCAGACAGTTCAGCAGCAAAGCAGGTACACACATAACCCAGCAGTAGCAATGTCAACAAAGAGGCACACAAAGACACATTCCACCTACGCGTTCGAAAGCAACACCAACAGCGTCGCAGCTTCGCAGATGCGCAATGCACTCAACAAGCTCGCTGACACGGTGAAGGACGACGAATTGCGCTTCAAGTTCGAAAACGAACTGGATTCGTTTTTCTCGCTGTTCAGGCGTTACCTGGTCGAAAAGGCCTCTGGCAACACCCTCGATTGGGACAAGATCAAGTCGCCAAACCCGGAGGAGGTCGTCGCCTACCAGACGCTTCACGACAAGCCAGAGGACACGTCCAACTTGAGCAAGCTGGCCGTGTTGAAGCTGAACGGTGGTTTGGGTACCTCCATGGGCTGTGTCGGTCCTAAATCCGTGATCGAGGTCAGGGAGGGAAACACGTTCCTGGACCTCTCGGTCAGACAGATCGAGTATTTGAACAGACAGTACGACAGTGACGTGCCCTTGTTGTTGATGAACTCGTTCAACACCGACAAAGACACCGAGCACTTGATCAAGAAATACTCCGCAAACAGGATCAGAATCCGCTCTTTCAACCAGTCTAAATTCCCACGTGTGTTCAGGGATTCCATGCTGCCCGTGCCTCAATCGTATGATGACGCCTTGGACAGCTGGTACCCTCCAGGCCATGGTGACTTGTTCGAATCGCTGCATGCCTCAGGCGAACTAGACGCCTTGATCGAGCAGGGAAGAGAGGTTCTCTTTGTCTCAAACGGTGACAACTTGGGGGCCACTGTTGACCTAAAGATCCTAAACCACATGATTGAGACCGGCGCAGAATACATCATGGAGTTGACTGACAAAACCAGAGCAGATGTCAAGGGTGGTACCCTGATTTCCTACGACGGACAGGTCAGACTGTTGGAAGTCGCCCAGGTTCCAAAGGAGCATATCGACGAGTTTAAGAACATCAGGAAGTTTACCAACTTCAACACCAACAACTTGTGGATCAACTTGAGAGCCGTCAAGAGGTTGGTGGAATCAAGTGCATTGCAGATGGAGATCATTCCAAACGCCAAGACCATCACGAGAAACGGCCACGAAATCAACGTGCTGCAACTGGAGACCGCCTGCGGTGCCGCCATCAGACACTTCAACGGTGCGCACGGTGTTGTCGTGCCAAGAACGAGATTCTTGCCCGTCAAGACGTGCTCTGACTTGCTGTTGGTCAAATCTGACCTGTTCAACCTGCAACACGGTGCGCTAAGGATTGACCCAGCCAGATTTGGACCAAACCCATTGATCAAACTGGGCTCAGACTTCAAGAAGGTGTCCGGGTTCAACGAGAGGATCCCCCACATCCCCAAGATCGTGGAGTTGGACCACTTGACGATAACCGGGAATGTCTTTTTGGGCAAGAACGTCACCCTGAAGGGCACTGTGATCATCGTCTGCTCCGACGGGCACAGAATTGACATTCCAAACGGCTCCGTGTTGGAGAATGTTGTCATTACCGGCAATCTGCAAATCTTGGAGCACTGAGGAGTGCCTTTACGATTTCTCTTTGCTGTGTTCGACTCTTTCTGGAGATTTATGGAAGATGTCGGTGGTCGCCGTTACGAGGCATGTTGCTTTCGTGGAGGCTCATTGTAACTTCTAGTGACTTTACCGTGTCTGTCTTTGAGATTTTACGGCTGTTGCAAACGCCATATATAAAAAGATAAAATTCAATATGAGCGGCGATATATATGTAGATATCTGCCAATTAAACCGTTATGCATTATACATTGGTTGAGAAGGCTGTTTGGCGCATTTTTGCTGTTTTGCCATTGCAGCTGTCAATTTAAATAAGTTCTAGAACTCTTAGATCTATGTTCTAGAACTTTTACAAGTATGTTCTGGAAGCTTTAAAGCTATGTCTTTAAACATTTTACCTGAAAAGTACTGCAATTTTGTTAAGTTAGACAGTAAAATGAGCATTGTAAATAGAAACCAGCCATAGTTTCCTAATATCTGAATCAATAGCGGTTGTTAACCCGTTGGCATGAAAATATTCACATGAAAATATATAGATAATAGATAATAGATAATAACACTTAAAGTGGGTTACCTATGGAATATGATCAACGATCATTGCATATCATAAACTTTAAAAAAACTATATAGAAAATGCATTCATGGGTGGGGAGGTTAAGGCAGCTTGTAGGGGCAAGTAGAAAACAGTAAACTTGCCCTGTACAATACGTCCCCACCCAGTTGATTACAATAACTTGAAAAAAATCATGTTCAAAATGGTAAACTCATTAATTTAAAGTCACATCACGAGGAACCGGTAATGCTGTTCTTGATATTGGTGAAAATGCTCTTTGGTTCGTTCTTTGCAGCTTCCTCCTTGGATATCTCCACATAATTTTCGCCCCTAGGAACGCTACCAGCATTGTAGTTGTATCTGCTTTCTCTATTCTCAGTATCACCACCAACCTCGTTGCTGTTGTGGCGGGAATTCCAGGATCCAACCGACACCTTGCGCTTGCTCATATCAGTGCTGTTTGTCACATACGAGTTGTCTACAGAGTCCTTCTTGCGCCCATAGGTCAACACGTTGGGGTCGACCATGCTGGGCGAGTTGCCGATGGTGGAGGCATAGACGTCTGCGTCGTCAGATCCAATACTCAATGACCGCTCAATTCTGAGGTTCCCGCTTGCCAGCTGATCACGTCCAAAACCTACTGGCTGGTCATCAACAGCCGGTCTTCTGGAGTTTGGATACTTGCTGAATAATTGCTTGTGGGACAGGCTTCTCCTGCGTGGCTGGCCTGTTTCCATGCCCAGAGTTGCAGTTTGAGACATGTGGTCGCTTGAACTAGGTCCTAACTCATCGTCGGCAAGAGGGTCCATCAGATCTTGTTCCCCCATTGCATCATGGTATCTTGCATCTTCTAGTCTCCCTGCACCCAATATTTCGCTATTCTCGTTGTCTTCAAAGCCCGGAATGGTCGTGTGCTGAGTTTCTTCTGGCACAGAGTACTGTTTCGTTGAGGGCACGTTACCTCCCTTGGTGTAGATGCCCTTCTTCGTTGGCTTGCCAGTACCTGGGACGATGTCGTTGTCGTTGTCCTCAAAGCCCGGAATGGTCGTGTGCTGAGTTTCTTCTGGCACAGAGTACTGTTCCGACGAAGGCACATTACCGCCCTTGGTGTAGATACCCTTCTTCATTGGCTTACCAGCACCTGGAATGTCACCATTATCATTGCCCTCAAACCCTGGGATAACGGTTGATTGAGGTTCATTCGGAATACTATACTGTTCTTCGGATGGTATGTTACCTCCTTCGGTGTATATATTCTTGTGGGTTGGCTTGCCGGCTCCTAAAATATCGTCATTCTCATCACCTTCAAATCCAGGAATGGTTGTATGCTGAGGAACTTCGGGAACACCATATTGCTTCTTGGATGGGACATTGCCTCCTGCAGTGTAGATACTCTTGTGTGTTGGCTTGCCTGCTCCTGGAATATCGCTATTGTCATTATTCTCGAAACCTGGAATTGTGGTGTGTTGAGGCGTATCAGGAACACTGTACTGATTTGCAGATGGAACATTACCTCCAACTGTATAAATGCTCTTCTTCACTGGTACACCAGCACCTGGTACATGGCTATTATCATTATTTTCAAAACCAGGAATTGTGGTATGTTGAGGAACATTAGGAACATTATACTGCTTGGCAGAAGGTACATTACCACCTACTGTGTAAATATCCTGCTTAATTGGCTTTCCTGTGCCAGGAATGCCTGTCGTTTGATCTTTTTCGAAGCTGGGCTCATCCGTATGCTGCACGTAGTTGCCAACTTCAAATTGTTTAGCTTCAGGAATATTACCACCTACAGTGTAAATATTTTTCTTCATAGGCTTCCCTGCACCGGGAATATGAGTTGTTTGGTCAGCATCAAAACTGGGTTCATCAGTATGCTGGGTGTAGTTACGAGTTTCAAACATTCTAGCATCTGGGATGTTTCCACCTCTGTCATACAATTTATTGTGGTGAGCAATACCGGCACCTGGAATTTTGGTGGTCTGATCTTTGGCAAAACTTGGTTCATCTGTATGCTGGGTATAATCTGGGGTTGTGTACTGTTCGACATTTGGAATATTTCCGCCGACTGTATATATATTTCTACGGCCCGGCTTGCCTGCACCAGGAATTTTCACATTCTCAGATGTTTCAAATCCGGGTATAGAAGTATCTTGATGAGTATCCGA
Organism: Hagleromyces aurorensis; assembly: GCA_030705145.1. Taxonomy (NCBI): domain Eukaryota; kingdom Fungi; phylum Ascomycota; class Saccharomycetes; order Saccharomycetales; family Saccharomycetaceae; genus Hagleromyces; species Hagleromyces aurorensis. The sequence goes on along the minus strand of JANIWU010000048.1, from coordinate 23,570 downwards.
GGTTAAAAATTGGTCGGGGTCAGGAACATTACCGCCTTCGCTATAAATACTTCTCTTCCTTGGCTTACCAGCACCAGGAATGTTAGTTGTTTGATCTTGCGAAAAACTTGGTTCGTCAGTGTGTTGAACAACATCTGGGGTAGTGAACTGTCTAGCATCTGGAATGTTTCCACCATTATCGTAAATCTTGTTATGGTGAATCATTCCGGCACCAGGAATGTTTTTGCTCTGATCTCTAGCAAAAGTTGGTTCATCAGTTTTTTGAGTATAATTTGGGGTTACAAACTGACTTTCTTCTGGAATGTTACCACCATAATCATACAATTTATTGTGGTGAGCAACACCTGTGCCTGGAATACCTGTATCCTGATCCGATGCAAAACTAGGTTCGTCTGTATTGGTCTTATACTTGGGAGTACTGAACTGCTCTGGATTTGGTACATTATCCCCACCACTGCGAATATTACCCATCTTATTATCCGTGGTTTTCATTACTGCAATAGTTTTGGATTGTGTCTTTACTCTTGGATTTTGAATAGCTCTGTCAGTACCTTTGTCAACAGCAGTTCCCGGAACATGTGGGTCATCTGCTCCCAAAAAATCCGGAGACTTTTTTGTCGTGTTACTGGTTGGAATCGTATATTGCTTTGAATCTGGGATATTACTTGGGTCTGGATGGTACTCCTTTCTTGTAGAAACAATTGGAACACCTGCACCAGGTATAGCATGATGTCCTGAACCGTAACCATGCTTCTCACCAATATCTTTGTCTTTGAATTCATTTTTGGCTTTGTTGACCCTCTTTTGTACGGTACCTGAACCAGGCACTGCCGTCTTATAGGAGCTCATTAAAGGTTCAGAAGAATTATAAGAATGTTGCGGAATATGTTGAGAATCCATCTTTGACTCCGTCAACTTCGACTTGTCAAGAGGTTCTCCGTGGTATGGCTGCGAGTGGTGTCTAGGAGCACCACATCCTGGAATATTAGGTTGCCCTTTTTGGGAAGAACCTCCTTGGTTGAAACCAGAGGAGCCCAGAGCAGAGTTAGGAACATTTTGCAATGCGGTCTGTGCAGCGGCTGCAGCTGTAGCAGAGCTGGTGTTAACATGGTGTGCATCCATGTGTTTTCCACTTCCATTGTGATGACTAGATGAACCAATTTCTCTGCCTCCAGATTGGCCGTACTGTGATACTTCCTTGGTCATCTTGGCAGGATCGGCCTCGCGGTCATCCACACTGGACAATAATATAGCGTTTTTCTCTTTCGAAGAACCAGAATGATGTGTATGAGATTGATCGTGGTGCTCATTGCTACCTAGAGTATAATCTTTCAACTTTCCTATCCAACCTTTCTTTGTCATTGTTTCCGGAGTGGATTCACCTTCTTTCATCCCTGCGAAGTCCGGATTCATTTCATGGCTGGCATTGTGACTGTGATTTCCTTCGTGGTGATGAGTGTGGGATGATCCCGTGTTAATATCTCTCAAGTGACCATGCAGACCTTCATTTGTCATAGCAGCCGGATCGGCCTCGCCTCTGTTCATTGTTGGTGAAAAGTTAGCACCCTTTTCAAGTGACCCCTGATGATGGTCTCCGTGGTGTCTCCGTGAAGATGCATCCTTAAGGTCATCTAAATGACCATGCTGTCCTGAGGCTGTCATTTTGGCTGGGTCAAGCGAGTCACCGTAGGCTCCGTGGATATGACTGTGAGAGGAGTCGTGGTGATGTGAGTCAAGGCCATGTCCCGCATGAGAAGTTGAATACTTCTCTTCGGTGTATGTTGTAGTTGAACCGTCGGGATTGTGTACAATTTTGTTTATCTTGTAGTCCTGTTTGAGATTGCCAGACCCAGAAACTGCATTGGCTGCCTTGTCAGTGCTTGAATCGTTTACTTTACCGGTTTGGAATCCCCCTGGAACATCGCGATAATCTGGTGTATGTGCACCTTGACCACTTCCTAATATTTTGCTGTAGTCGCTAGTGTTGTGATAACCCAATTCTTCATGATTGTTGTCGTTATGGTGGTGACGACCAGCTTCCCCATCATTTTCTTTGGGTTCGGACTTACTGTAAATATATAACGAAGTACGAAATTATTTGTTAGTAAATCGTTTTACATAAAACGGACAAAGGAACACTGTATTCCATCATAAGAATATTTGAGCCGTAATGGCTTTCAAAATCGTTCTTAATCAACAATATAGTGTCGTTTGTCACTCTCCAATAGGCTAGCCGATTGTGTGTCGTTTCCAACATTTTATTAGGAAATCAGTGTTATGATCGATGATGTACAGCACGGCTTGTCTGTTATTCATCGGAGAAATAAAAGCATTCATTTTGATATTGATGGTTCTTGAACGTAGAAACAAAAGACTTCATTAGGGGAAATTGATATTAATAATTAAATGGGGCAGTTGGAATAATAATTAATTGGGGATGAGCAATGTAGGTTGAAATAAACTTAAAATATTCTGTGTTGAAATGGAAAAAGCATTTGCAGTTCCGTATTGGGTTGAAATGTTCTTGGGATTACAAATTGCAGAACAATGAGATGGGGTATCGCAATCTCAATTATATTGTTACAGTATGCATTTCTCATCAATGTTTACACTTGGGGCCCTTACGATTGAACAACTTTTTTTGAACTAAGGTGTGTTCATGTGTTGAGATGAGCGGCCAGTTTAGACCGTAGTTTCTACAGTTTCTGTGGCTCTGTACTCGGCTGTCTCCGTTGGTTCTGAGACTTGTTTGTTTTGTTCCATCTTCTTCTTAGTCTTTAGTCCAGTAAAGAACCTCTTGCCAGTCAAACCAGTGTGGCCGCTTTGCCTGTCACTACCAAACGTGGACTTCTCAATATGACCTGAGTCAATAGAGCTTGAGTTATAGTTGTAAGCGTCAGGTTCTTTGTAAGGCGCAAATTTGGTGTTGCGCGTCGATACAGCTGCTGATAGAGCTATGATGGCATTGACCAACATCAAAAACACAGTAGTCCAGATGAAAGCAAAGTTCTTAGCACCCATCTTTGCTTCACGGTTTTTATGATGGAAGGCCTTCCTACCCTTGACATAGCACCCTGTGTAGAGACAGGCTGATAGGGTGATAAAGAAACAGCCCAACCAGCAGCACACTGTATTCCAGATGGCTAGACCGCGGATTGGCTTGAAAATAGCTACCAAGACCGGAAGCACAGCCAACATTATGAAAAATTCTGCAATTAGCAACATTGCCCATCCAACCCTTGATAAGTAGTAGTAAGCATTTCTGTTGTCCAAAAACGTTGCAGGCATCTCGGGGTTTGCTCCAAAATTGTCCCTTGGCGAAAATGGCTCTGCAGCCATCTTACCAGAACAGTCGTATGTCTGCCCATCCCTATAACCGCACCACATGTAATTATACCACCTGGTAATTTCTGGTGCATTGTTGAAGCCGCTTGTTTCTGCTTGAAACCAATAAAAGTTCTTCAAAGTACCAGTTTTCCTGGCACCCGATAAAATGAGGAAAAACGACAGTAATCCAGCGCCTAGAAGAAAGAGTAAAGATAACGCATTTGCCAACCTTTTGTAAAGCATCATGGTAATATACGTATTGTCTTAATAGGTCCTCTAAAATTCGAATATGTTCAATTCAATTTTAGATTCTGAAATGTTTTAAAGTATACTTAGCCTTTCCTGAAATTTGTTAAATAACTCCTTTTATTATACCTTTTCTGTTATTTATGTTTTCTTTTATACCTTATTCGGGGGTTATTAAAAAATCTTCAAAAATAAGGGAAATCCTCCAAAGTCCGTGCTGCTCACTTGATTTTATACAAAAAATGATGTTCAAGAAAACGCCTTGAAACGAGAACCAAAGGTAGTGTTCAATGATGTTCGGATATGTTGAATGATCCTGAGATTTACTGGGGATTGCAGCAGTGACATATTTTGCTTGTAGTGTCTTGAGCCTCCACTCTTGCGCCGATACTTTACTCGGTCGAAATTGTGTAGAAAGGCGGTAGCTAGAAAAAGCATAGGGTTTGTCACATAATACGTGAAAATTACCGCAATGCACAAATAGCAAAGGATCCTCGATTGGGTATTTGCTGTGTGGGTGGAGCTACTACATTGTATTGCAGCAAGAAGTGCCGTTTCGGATGATTGTTCTTGTCTTCTAGACCCAGAAAGATAATGTGGGTGGAACTCACAAATATTGCGCATGCAGGAAGATCAATCGGGTAACTATGTTGGCTTTTTGCTTCAGAATTAGAGGTCAAAGGGGCTGCAGGGCGCCCCATCGATGATTTTCCCCCCAAGAATCACATGCAGATAGATGCACCTAGGGTTCCTGCTTGACAACAGAGCAAGTTTGATGCGCAAGTTGTGACTTCAGCTCCTCTAGAGTGCATTCTATTGGAATCCAAACAAGGAGCCGGTCATCGGCATTGTTTGATGGGTTTGGCATTTCATGTTGCTCTTGTAGTTCAGGTTGTGGTCGGTTGAAACGCACTTCTCCCCTAGTAATTTTGAATTTAAACTCTTCTCCAACTAGCAACTGACGTAACTGTGGAATGTCAAATTCATCATCCGCCTCGGTGGTGCCGGCAAAATATTTCAAATTTGCACTCTGGATGATCGAAACTCTGAGTATCCGTGACGGCTCGATGTAATTGTTGTAAATGATGTCATTTGTGATCAGGAAATCTAGGCGCTCCTCGGCTGAGGAATATTCGACTTCGATTACTCTTGCATCGATGGTGTATAACGTCTGAAAATTGATGGTTTTCAACTCGTTCAGTTTCGGAATATCGTTGCATTCCAAGATGTTACAATAGCTAGCCTCATCGAGGTGCAAACTGGGGACAATACTGTACATTTTGTTCACATTGACACTTGATTCTTCATCTGTCAGAATTTCTTCGAGTTCCTTACTTACATATGGAGAATAAATGATTTTTCCCTCAGCTGTTTCAGTTATTGGAAAAGATGTTTTATAATATTTGTAATATTTCCGTAGGCCAGCTTGGCAGACTTCTGCGATGGCGGTCTTATGAAGTTTTTTCAGAATACCCATTTCTTTATCCGAGAGCTTGAGCTCCATATTTTCCAATGTTATAGGTTCACATTTTCGTACTATTGCATTTAACTTTCGATCGTACATTTTAGCTTTGAAAGACATGCGACAAACAATGCCTCTCTGTGATACGTTTTCGTTATTTCTCATGTGCATGTCTTTCATTCTCTTTCCAAATATTGCGTATATTTTGTCATCGAACTCATTGAATTGATTGTTATACATCAGTACTCGAAAGCCTTCATCCAGACCTAATTTCTGGTCATAATCAATCAAAAAACGATCAAATAAATATTTTTGGCTTATTGGATTCTTCGTAAAATCGGTAAAGACCATTGAAACGTAAGTATTTTTTTCAAATGAACAGGAAACGAGTAAAGCAATTATCGACTGATATTTTACCTCCAGTGGCTTTAAATTTAATTCTGAGAATGTAACTATCGGGTCTCTTTCATACTGCGGCTCCTGATTTGTAGAGCTATTATTTCGTTTTTCTGTGTCTGTTACGCTAGCAAAACTAAATTTTGGTGAGTGGACTTCTTTTAAAATCCATGCAGCAGAGTAGAAGGAACTAGAAAACCCCAGTTTACTTCGTTCAACGGTTATTTCTGTTTCGCTCTTCAAATGTGCTAATTTCTTGATATCAGCTGCAAATATAAATGAATTCCCGTCGAACGGAATTTCCTTAGTAGGAGCGCACTGAAGTTGAATCTCGATACAGTTGTCGCCAGGGATTAGCAAGTCTGTATATGTCTGGTGGGTTAACCGTGAAGGCACAAAATATAATATCAATTGGCAATAATTAACATCAGAAAGACGTTTGAAATAAGAGGGGAATATTCCTATAAATTTCCCTTTAATTGTTAGTATTTTCCCTATGTTGCCAGTAATTAAATTATTCTGCGATGTACCATTACTTTTTCCATTTGATATCTTACGTTTCTTCAGGGTTGGTTGTATTTGAGTGTCTAAATTGGGTATGGAAGAACCTGAACTGACAACCTGTGAATCGCCATAAGAAGAATCACTTTCAGTTTCTGATCTGGCTTCAGAGCATGGTTCAACTTCGTCATCAGGTTCGGATGATTCCTCAATCGGGTCAAAATGCTGGTTCAAAGTGGCTCTTGGGGTATTCGTTCCAAAACATTGTGAATCAAAGTCATTCTGAGACTCAACTCTGGATTGCATCAACCTTGTAACCCCAAAAATTGGGTTTTTTAGAATGGGTATGCTTCTTAAGCGTATTTCTTCAGTTTTCTTCTTTATAAGAGAGCTTAGTTTGTCATCCTTGGTGATAAGTTTCGTAAATTTGAAGGGTTCCTTTCCGTCATTGTTCAATTTTATTAAATTATCAAAAATATCCGAAATTATTTTATCTTGAAACGAACTACCCTTGTCAGCCATTTGAACTGCCTTTGACAGAGTTAATGGTCTCATATCCTCCAAGAAAATGGTAGAGTTCGTTCCTTGCGCCATATAAAGTCCCATACAATGTAAAAAACATATTCTGCGATGGTATATATCTTTGATCTCAAACGGATCAGCAAAATTTAAAGGCGGTATCTCGATGTCAAACTTCTGGCACACTAAGGAAAGCGTTATTCTCGCCAATCTTTCCGAATTTTTGTCCGTACACTTTAATTCTAGGTTGAAAGGAGCCTCATCTATCTTCCCATCACTTAAATTGACCAATTCTAAAGAATAATTTATACCGTTGTATTTTATGCAACTTAGTAGGGCACACAATTGGATGGGATGGCAGCTCGATTTTGGAAAATTGTTGTACTCATTTGTTGACGTGATGTATTTGTATTCTAAAGCCATCGTACATCATATTTGAAATATTAGCAATAAAATATCCTAATACACCTTCCAACGTGTATTAGAAAACTGCAAAAGGTTCAAATTAATCGCACGTCGATCTTAACCTAACAACGTTCTCTACTTGTGGGCTTTAGAGTTTGAGGCCACTACTAAGAATCTTCTTTTTCGCGTATAATAATGAATCTGCAATTTAGGAAGCCGCACCCGGAGGCACATATAGAAACCAGAAGGTAAAAAAAGGTAAGTTGTTTATACCACTCGTAGCGTTTTTTCACAAATAGATACATGATACAACGATGTTCAGGAGTCAGATTCCAAAAAAATCCAAGAAAAAAGGCTCTTCTCGCAAATTAGTTAGTCAGGATGATTTTTACATTGAAGCCACCAATTATGAGGAACAGGGTGAAAGGTGGATTCTGTCAGACGTCAAGAAAACCCTAAGGGCTTATTTAAAGGCATATGAATCATATGAAAAAGGATTGGTAGCCGAGGAAAGTAGCCTAGAAGGATGTTACAACATTTTATACAACGAAACTCGACTTTTTCTTCAAATCTACACAGATTACTTGGCAAATAATGGCTATATCAACGTACTGCAATATGTTCAGTTGAGCGATATGCCAGACTTATCACCCATCACTTTAGATCTGCTAGAAATATTGGAAAAGTTTGAGCAGGTTTATGCCACATTTCCAACCCAGAGGACTTGGGACCTTGAGTACAATCTTTTGACATGCTACTCCACACTAATAGAATCGACGGATGTATACCCAATAAGCGCTCAGAAAGTCCTCGAAGTTGTTGAACGTTTTATTGAAATTTCTTTGAATATATTAAAGACTCAGTCTGAAGAACTTCAGACATATGAGGAAAGAAATGCACAAGACATGGAGTCTGAGGAGGATGTGAGCTTGACTGCGGAGCTAGAACAAGTGCCCAATTTGAGAGATGGCAGTGGAGTTTCTACCAATGACGTAAGTGGGGGAGACAATGCTGAATTGATGGAGGTTGCAGACCAATTTACTCCAGATACCTTTTCTGAAGTGGTTGTGATGTCCCTTAAGGTCATTGAATCAATTCAAGAGATGATTGTAGAGGTGAAGCTTGGTAAGTCGGATGTTGAATTGAATGAAATACAGGCTAATTACTTGCAAGATATTTGCGATAAGTTCTTTATGCAACTGAACGATATTGTGATTACCGTGGAGGATAATATTATTCTGGACAAATCGGACATAAATATCGTTTTGGGGGCATTGAAAGGCCTGAAACTTTTGTCAACAGATGATTTGGATGGTCTGGAAAATCTAGTGATGAGTGAACAAGCCCTTGGCAGTGTTCTTGATCAAGTGATGTCAAAAATTGATATTTTGGATTTCGCTATCTCATGTATAGAGACCACAAATAATTTGGAAGTTGAATGGAAATTATGTGGTCTGCAGTCCAAGCTTCTTTCTCGAGCACAGAAGATTCTCTCAGATACCAGAAATGAACTCTTGACTGATAAAGCCCTACGATCAGAGGAAAACCTGAGTCAGGTTGTTTTCCAACTATGTGACATATACTTGAACTCTTCTGATAATGAGTTGAGAAGATGGACCATAAAAAATCGTCAAGAGGGCGACAATCAGAAAATCCAGAATATTCTTTTGAAAAATGCAAGAACGCTCTTGTCCAATTGTATGAAGATCTCGGAGCAGTCCTGTGGCATTCAAGAATTTGTGGTAGATAAACTGAAAAGGAACTACATCCATGTGCAAGCAAAAGCACGTTTAACAGCTCTGGACGGGCAACTAGATCGGGAAACTTCAGAAGCCATGGGAGACGTTTTGAAAGATCATCCATTTTACTCGACAATACCCCGAGCTTAAACCAGATCTGCGAAAAGCTTAAAATAGATGTTGTAGGGATTGCCAACCAATACGTGCAGATAAATCTTGCAGGATATAGAAGGCAATAAATAGAAACGAGATTGTTCCAAGAACATGCTGTGGAGGAGTACATTGAAACCTTCTAAATTAAACATTGGTCACGTGATGGTGTCATAAATTTTTAATCCAGCCTCTTATATTTTTCTTGATCTGGCATATAATAGATGAAACGCGTTTAACGCTGCTGGGCATGCCAGATTAATTAACAATTGGATCATCGCCGTTAAATATAAAACCAACAGGGCTAATTTGAAGCACAAAAGATCTGTTTCCCAGATCTGTTGGTATCGTTGGATTGTATCCGAAGTCATAAAAGTATCGTATTTTCCAGCTTCTAATCTACCATGAGCCATTATAACGATCCTCGTTATTATGTGCGAGATGAGTATGATGCTTCTATAAATAGAGAAGGAAGAAGACAGCCCAGAAATGAAGTCCAAGACTCTGATATGCACGTCTATGATACTGACCGTTACGGTACATCGGTTAACCATAGACCAGAAGAGCATGAATTGACACAGCAGAATAACAGAGTTGAATCATATCGCATTAGGACTCCGCCGACTGATCAGACTGTGCCTATGGGCCACCAGGAACAGATTATTAGTGATCAAGAGCATGCTTATGATAATTTTGTAAATCATACGATGGCAGATCCTTTTCTACAGACCGAAACAAGTTATAACGATGTTTTCATCAATAATGCGCGCCAAACTAGTCATCCTCAGCACGAGTTTTCACAAGGGCCGTATAATAACCAGGTCTTACCGTCAATAGAAGTAATACAATCAACACCCGAGCTCCCCCAACCACACAATAATTTGAACAACCTGCAATATTTTAACGATGAGGAATATTATTATCATCGTAACAGTTCTGACCATGGTCCTAATATGGGAGCTGCAGCTGACAGCTATATTCCACATATGGATTCCCAACCAATTTTGGGGGAGCAGGTGGAAAATCCAGTAATTTATCAAAATCAAAATGCTTATAATAATATGGGTTCGTCTTTTCCAGGGTACACTCACAACGATACCAGCTATTCCGATCCCGAAGGTACTTATGTTGATCATCGCGGTGATGACTACCAGATCAATACTTACATAGGAAGAAATGGTGAAATGGTTGATCCCTACGTGGATGATATAACCGATGGAAGCCTGAATAGCTTTTTAAAAAGTCAGCCAAATGGAGTCATCCTTGACAGAGATGGTGAGTTGAGCAGCAATGGCAGTGTCATTTCACATGGCGATTTAGGAGATAAAAGGGATTTTGGTTCCAGAGATCTGTTGGCACCAGGTCAAACGAGAGCTTCGTTATCATCATCAATGGATTCTCATGATGCTCTTTTGGGTAAAGAAGAGAATGTCAATCTTCCAACCCGTTCTCAAACTGTGTTAAGAAAGTTCAAACTTTCCAATGGCAACTTTATATTTGATTCTCCAATTAGTGGAAGCCTTTTACAGAAATACTCAGCTATTGTTGATAAGACAACACCAATTTCGAATGAATTTAAATTTATGAGATATCAAGCGGTAACATGTGAGCCTAACGAGCTAGCAATGAAAAATTTCACGGTTCGCCAACTGAAATATTTAACTCCAAGAGCGACAGAAATGTTGATTGTCATCACAATGTATAACGAAGATCATATTTTACTTGGTAGAACATTGAAGGGAGTTATGGATAATATCAAACATATGGTGCGAAAAAAGAACTCTTCTACTTGGGGACCAGATGCATGGAAGAAGATTGTTGTTTGTATCGTTTCCGATGGACGTTCTAAGATAAATGGGAAATCACTGGCATTGTTAAGTTCGTTAGGTTGCTATCAAGATGGGTTTGCTAAAGATGAGATTAATGATAAAAAGGTTGCTATGCATGTTTACGAGCACACCACTATGATGAACGTTACTGGCGTTTCAGACGATGATGTCACGGTTGAATGTACGCCAGGAACAGTTCCTGTTCAGTTGCTTTTCTGTCTGAAAGAACAAAACCAGAAAAAAATTAACTCGCATAGGTGGGCATTTGAAGGTTTTGCTGAATTGCTTCAGCCTAATATAGTTACCTTGCTAGATGCTGGAACAATGACAGGTAAGGATTCCATTTACGAACTTTGGAGAGAGTTTAGAAATCCCCAAGTAGGTGGTGCATGTGGCGAAATCAAGACCGATTTAGGAAAAGGATTCAAAAATTTGATTAATCCGTTGATTGCCTCTCAAAACTTTGAGTATAAAATGTCAAATATTTTAGACAAAACGACGGAATCAAATTTTGGATTTATATCAGTTTTGCCCGGAGCATTTTCAGCCTATAGATTGGAAGCTGTGAAAGGAGCACCATTAGACAAATATTTCTATGGTGAAACTATGGAATCAGAAAGCTCAAAGCTGCACTTCTTCTCTTCAAATATGTATTTGGCGGAAGATCGTATTTTATGTTTTGAGCTTGTGACTAAGAGAAATGCAAATTGGATATTGAAATATTGTAGAAGCTCTTACGCAAGTACAGATGTTCCTAGTAGGGTGCCTGAATTTATTTTACAAAGAAGGCGTTGGTTAAATGGGTCTTTCTTTGCAGGGATTTATTCATTCTGTCATGTCCATCGTGTTTGGACAAGTGGTCATTCGATTTTGCGGAAGCTCCTCTTAACTTTTGAGTTTATTTACCTGTTTTCCAACACAGTATTTTCTTGGTTTTCCCTAAGTTCTTACTTTTTGGTATTCCGTATTTTGACGTTGTCTGTTGCATTGATGTATCGCTCTGCATTCATGGTGTTATCTGTTATATTTTATTGGTTGTATGGAGTTTGTTTGGTTGTTACATTCATCCTCTCTTTGGGTAACAAACCAAAAAACACTGAGAAGTTTTACATTTTGACATTCGTTTTTTTTGCTGTTCTCATGGCGTATATGATCTGCTGCAGTGTTTTTATGAGTGTTAAGGGCTTTGAAACTATAGTAGCTGAGGGGAAAAATTCATTTAAGGAAATTATTCTAACCAAGACATTCCAAGATATTGCTATATCAATGGGCTCAACTTATGTTCTTTACTTCCTAAGTTCGATCATATATCTGCAGCCATGGCATATGTTTACAAGTTTTTTCCAGTATATATTGCTGAGTCCAACATATGTGAATGTTTTGAACATATATGCCTTTTGCAATGTCCATGATATATCTTGGGGTACTAAAGGTTCAGTCGCAAAACCTCTTGGTAAAATCAGCACCAAAGACGATGGAACGTTCAATATGGAAATATTAGTCTCGACTCAGGAAATCCAAGCAAACTACGAGAAATATCTGAAAATACTAAATAAACCTGAGGAAACCCCTGATGAGGCAACAGAAGTCCCCTTTGAAGAGAAGAAATCAGGGTACTATGCAATTGTCAGATCCTTGGTGATTATCGTATGGGTTTTGAGTAACTTTGCGATTGTGGCCGCTGTCATGAACTCGGGTGGCTTGAGTGACTATTTTGCCATCAGAGATCAGTCTACCCAGAAAGACGGGGCTGAGGTCAATAAACCATTATTAACCAACAAAGCCTCGATATATTTCAATGTTATACTCTGGATTGTTGCATTTTCGGCCCTGGTTAGGGCCATTGGTTGCATCTTGTATATGTCGCAAAGGTTAATCAAAAGAGCCACTTTTAGCTAGATTTTTGGGAAATGCCTTGTGAAGAGAAATTGGATAAACTCGGTGTTATACAGCATTCTTGAATAGATTGATGGATGTGGTGTTTTTAGTTATTGCAGGTAAAATATTTTGAATAGTATATGTAATCTATATTGGACTTTAGATCTATATGGTTGTTCAGATCTGGTATTCAGAAATTTATGGTAATTGTATGCAGCCGGCCATTACCATTTCGACTGGGAGAATATAGAAATCTTTAAGAGTATTTATTGTGGAAGTGTTTGGATCTCATTTTAACAAGATCATCAAGCTTTCTACTGCAAGGCCAAAAATTTGAAAACCACTCGGATAATTGCATGGATGAATTCGGATCAAACATTCGATAACTTCAGGCAAATTTACAGCATGCTTTTTGGTTTCTGCTTAAGACAAGTAATCTACACATTAGTTTAAGATGACTCTTTCGACAGATAGGCTAAATAGCACGTGAACAGAGAACGCAGGTAATAAAGCTTTTAAGATAGCAGGACCGAGTTGCAACTACTGATCTTCCTGCAATTGGCCCATAATAACAACCTGAACCCAAGGTTGGCGCTGCAAATATCTGATCTGAGCCAAAAATGAAGATTGTTCTCCAGAAAGTTAGTCAGGCCTCGGTTGTCGTTGACTCCAAAGTCATATCAAGGTATGTGTGAAATCGTGGGCTATCAATTGCCAGCGCTTCTGCTGATGAGCTTTTACTAACAATTGCGTCTTGTGAACGCTGTGCAGCATCAAACATGGATATATGCTATTAGTTGGAATCTCCACTGAGGACACTATGGAGGACGTAGAGAAAATATCGAAAAAGGTCCTAACTCTGAGGGCATTCGAGGACGGCAACGGCTACGGGTGGAAAAAGAACATCAAAGAGGTGGATGGCGAGATATTGTCCATCTCCCAATTCACCCTGCTGGCCAAGACCAAGAAGGGCACGAAGCCTGATTTCCACCTGGCTCAAAAGGGCCATCTTGCCAAGGAATTGTATGAAAGCTTTCTACAGCTGCTAGGTAAGGATCTGGGGGCTGACAAAATTCAAGATGGCGAATTTGGTGCGATGATGTCTTGTTCGCTAACCAACGAGGGCCCTGTGACGATTATTCTGGACACCAAAGATTGATTGGAACATACCGTGTCACCTTTCACCTGCGGTGAGACCGATATGCCAAAAGTCCCAAGCTGTTTCGTCATATTTTAACAGTGTTTCGATACAGCACTGTGTACTACGTTTATAGACTTTTTATCGATAAAAGATGAGTTCTCTTGTTATTCGCACAGCTCTTCGTGCGTTCTACGTCTTCCCATCTAGGCAGGTGCTCGTGGTTTCTCGAATAGAACTGTGGCTTCGCGGTCATTGAAAACGATCTATGACTACATAACAAATACAAGTGTATATAGGACAAGGGCTAGAAAAGCACATAAGGCTATTGCAAGGCGTCTGTCTGGTAGTTCACGGCTAATATCTGATCTCAACTCATCAGTGAGTTTTCACTAGGTATTTTATCTGGTGTCTCAAATACGTTTGTTGTGTTTGTATTGGTAAACCCGTTTGCATAATGTGCAGGTTTCTCATATTCAAGGGTAAGGAGCCAATACGACTGTCGCACCTGTTGACCAGACCCGAGCATTCGATCATCAACCAGTCGTTTGACAGTCGACTGCGGTTGGATAGGCGCAGACCGATCAACGGAGACGGTTTTGGCGTCGCCTACTACACTAGAGATGTGGAGCTCAACCAGGACGGCCCATGTCTGTTCAAGGCGATCACGCCAGCCTGGAACAACCAAAATCTCAGCACGCTGGCCGAGAAGACGAAATCAAACCTGGTGTTCGCACATGTACGCGCGTCAACGTACGGTGTCCTATCAGAGACCAACTGTCACCCTTTCACGTACCACAGTCTCTGCTTCATGCATAATGGTGGCATCACAAACTTCAAAAAAATCAAGAGGAGGCTGTTGAACCACATCAAAGACGAGTATCTTAACTACTTACAAGGTAGCACGGACTCCGAATGCGCATTTGCCCTGTTTTTAGATACCCTGGAAAAGCTGGGCCACGACACACAGAACATGGACGGAAATTTCGGGCATGTGGCTCTGAGGCAGGCGATGCTCAAGACGATCGAGTACCTGAGGGACTGGTCCAAAGAGGCGAACGACGACAACGAGTTTGCCGAGCCGTCGCTGTTGAATTTCGCGGTCACAGATGGTTCCACGGTTGTCGTCTCGCGCTATATCACCTCCAAGACGGATGAAGCGGCATCCTTGCATTTCAGCAGTGGCTCCAGATTTGTGGAAACTGCACCTGGCGAGTACAGGATGGAGAGACTCGATAGAAACCAGGATGTCATCATGGTGGCCTCCGAACCGTTGACGTTCGAGAGAGGCGATTGGACGGCTGTTCCCACGAACAGCATCCTGACGATCAAGAAACAGACGATCCTCCTGCATCCAATCGTCGATGAATACTATCAAGAAGATCCTTTCTACATCAGAAGTTCCAAGCTCGCGGAGAGCAAGGGCCTCATGGGGTCTGTTCCCTTGGCGAAGGCCGTGGAAAAGAACGTGCCACCGTTGGAGAGGGAAGGTCGCTCACGCCCAATTTCTGCGACTGCGAGGTTAATCTGAGGTTGATCTTATGAGTAAAGCAACTCAGATGTGTGCTATCGTAACTGACGATTCGGAATTTGATTCCTTTATCATATATGTCTACTTCAAGCCATCACACGCAAGATGCGCACAGACGGTTTCGTGATGGTCACTACAGTGAATCACACCTTTGTAGTCTGTTCTGTGTGTATTTCAGAGGATTTGGATGACCACGAAGGCGGGCAGGATTTCCTCAAGGATTATTGTGTTTTGCTCTCACAAAGGGAGTTGTACCCGAGAATTGCTATGACAATATACCGATGTACGTCGTTGTCACAGCAATCTCAAAATATGGCATAGGCCCAAGGGAAATGCTTTTTAATCTCTGTAGGCTACCAGGATATTGTGAAGCCGCAGCAGCCATTGGGGATGCATACCTGCAAGAACCCCTCCCCTTCTCCTGATCTACCAAAAGACCCGGGACCGGTTTTCTTCTGCCAAAGTTTCGAGGGTGGCTAGCGAGGACAGAGCCTGCTATAATAAGCGATGCATTGGCCATTCAAGATGCCAGCTGGTAACCAACAGAACAGGAACTTGGTGTAGGTGCGGCATGCGAAATAATGCGCGATGATACAATCGAGTTTATTGATGAGTCGCAGAGTACGTTCAATAAGTTGCGCAATGTGGTCGTCTATACGGGGGTGAGATTTCTGGAGTTTGCCAGTTCTTCCCTGGTGCTTGCCTTCGAGGTCTACGTCATGATCCAGTTCGACATACGCGGTAGACAGAAGCTTCGTTTTGGGATCGCCACGGCTTCCGTCTCGCTGTTATACCTGCTGGTGGTTTTTTGTGTGACGGTTTTGGCTCCCGGCTCAGTGTGCGTCACAGTCTGTTTTTTTACAGAGTTTGTCATGGCGTTGCTGTGGCTAACGGCGTTTCTCGTGATAGCCGTGGACCAAGGGCGCCATAGTTGTAACAACCAGCGTTTGATACGGTACAATCCTGCCTACGGCAGTTGGAGCAGCTTTGTCGCCAACGATGGCTGGTTCAATCCATACACTGGGCGATATTACAGCGGTAGCAGCGGTCTCACTTGCCGGCTGTCGAGAGCAGCGATCGGGTTTGCGGGGTTGTCCTTTGCACTTTTTGCCATGACGACTGTGATGACAGTGAGCAACCTGCTGATTCCGACGTTCGAGGGCTATGGTTTTGGAGGGTGGTTCCGGACTGGCAACTCCATGGGAGTCAAGTTGCACGCAACCAGCGGGTTGATACTCGTTGGCCCGCCAGGAAGCATTGTGAACAAACTCCCAGCGAACGCTTTTCACAGTAGAGGGAGTTCTTCGGCTGGGAACAGGGTTGAGCAGGACTGAACAGGGTTGAATATGCGGTTGAACAGGTTTGAATCTGCATGTTGAATAGGGTTGCATCTGCGGTTGAACAGGTTTGAATCTGCATTTTGAACATGGTTGAATCTGCAGTTGAACATGGTTAGATATGCTGGTTGAACCTACCGAGGACAAAGTACAACAAAATGGTTTCCACAAACCGAGTCTTTGCCCTGCCCTAGGGTCTTAACGTCTCAGGACATTGATTATCACATATAGTTGAAAGTCTGTGTAGCGACAATGTACTAATATAAACTAGCCTCGAGTAGCCCTGAATCATAGGGGTTTGCCGTTCGCTGGAACGAGCTCGTAGCCGCTGAGGAGTCTGAAACGATGTAACAGTTACCCGCCCTTTTCCAACCGCCCGTGAACCCGAGAGTGGCATGAACCTCCGATGTACGTCATTTTTCTTTTTCCGGTCGGGACCACAATTGTCTCATTACTTTTACTCTATTTGTCCGTTTGTTTATCTGTGACTTTCTAGGGTTATTGCCGTAACCCTCTTTGAGATATTTTCATTCCGAAATTGATATCCATACAAGATATCCACGGTCGTTTAAAGCGAGGGCAAAAAAATTTCGCTCACTAGCTCCTATATAACATAAACAGGGCGACCTCCTTGCACGGTCTAAACCGGGTTCTTCCTCTAGGCTCAGGAGAACCGGACAACCTCAACCGAACAAAGCTACCTATACCTGTAACATAGTTTCAGTACAATAGTGGACCTAACCTACACTCTAATTGTGCTTTACTCGTTGGTTATACCCTCTAGAAAGAACCAGATTTACCACACCTACAGCCTATTCTTCAGATGAAGTTCGGTGTCGTTACTGTAGCAGCTTTGACTGCCATGTCATCGTTTGCGTATGCTAAGGACAAGACCGAAACTGAGGAGCACGACGTCACCACTACCAAGGAGACGTCGACGAGCACCCACAAGTACGGTAAGTTCAACAAGACGTCCAAGACGCACACTACCCACACTGGTACCCACAAGTACGGTAAGTTCAACAAGACGCCAAAGAGCCACACCACCCACACCGGTACCCACAAGTACGGTAAGTTCAACAACACCAAGAAGCGCCGTACCACTACGGAGGCTAACGGTGACGTTGTCGTGAACGCTGCTCCAGCCGGACCCGTTGGTCCATCCAACTTCGGTCCCTTCAAGGCGCTGGGTTTGACTGCCGGCTCAGCCGTTGTTGCCGGTGCTCTGTTGCTGTTATAGGAAAGGTTTCTAATTAGGTTTGAAAGCTGTATTCTGTGTTCAGTTATTGGTATTTTAGATGTGGACGAGCTCCGTTGGCTGAGCCAATTGCCCTTTGGGGACCTAGATTTTAATTCTCCGCGAAGTGTGTGTTTTATGTGTGCAAAGAAATTAAATTCCGGGTCTGCGGCCGTGCCAGGATCCCTGACAACCCGTGTGTGTGCTGAAATTTTGTGAGGGTTGTTGGAGATGTCGGGCACGACGCTGAAGGCGGCGTTGGTGCGACAGTGCGCGCCGTTCGTCTAGAGTACCAAGACACTGGTGAAAGTGAAATTTTCGAGGTGTATTAGGTTAGTGAGTTTGTGTGTCTCCCCGGGTTGGATTGGTTTCCAACCTGTCAATTATGTGTATGCATCATGTATATCGTTTAATTCAAACATTGTGTGTTTCCCAGTGCTGGTCCCATGTGCAATGTTCGAGCTGGCTGTTCTCGCTTGTTACGGCGGCGGGAGCCAATGGAAAGCCCTGGTTTTGGTTTGCCCATGAAAATATCAAAAGTACACGTGATTAGGGTTTGTAGATACTCTGCCCGGACCCTGTGTAGGTGATTTAAGTGAAGCTGGCTTCTGTCCTGAGACTTAATATAAAGCTTGATTCTTTTAAATAGTAATAATGAAGTATGATAAAATATGCTAAGAGATTTAAACAATCGTGTCCTTTTATAGCATTTCAATGAACGGACAAGCAGGTGACAAGTCATCACGTGCCTGTGTACGGGTAAATATATACAGGATTGTATATAAATGATTACCCGACCGCAAAGGGTTTATGAGTATTAGCACCGAGAGTCATAGTGCGGGTAAGTTTTACTGTCTACTCCGCATTTGCAGCAGATGATCCTCGCTAACCGCCGGGACTCCAATGCCTATATAAAGGTGGGCTTGGAATATGGCATCACAGTGCAAAGCCATCGCCAGCTTTGGAGAGACAATATACTTTGTTGGGAAGACAAAGGGGATATTCAAAACTGCGACAGCAAGAACGGGCAGGGAAACAAGCATAACCTTGATCCGGCAAAATTGCTAAACACCATCTTTCTACAATGGAGAACACTATCACAAGCCGAAAACGGGCTTTGAAACTTATCCAGCAAGTACATTACCGGTGTTTGGGGCTAAAACTCGATGGACTGACTGTGAAAAGCTATCTGCGGCTGCTATTGCTGCATTTGATCAAGATCGTAAAGTCCCGCTCAACCAACCCCATGTACAGGCGGCGTGCGCAGATTCTTCTGGGCACTTTAGGGCTGACTGCACTCACAGTCCTTTCGGGTGTAACGTATGGGACGGTAAAATTGGTCTCGAAATTCTCCTCGATGTACCGGTTCAATCGCGAGGCTAAGGCGCCTACGCTGAGAAGAACCAGGTCGCAGATGCAGCTTTCAAGCGGCGCGAGGATCATGTACATCGACGAGGACGATGATAGCAAAGCCGATGAGGAAAATAGACAGAATGTCGAAAAATTCAATGGAAACGTGGATAACAGGAAACGAAAGAGGATTTTTGTTCCCAGAAAGGACCAAGATGGCTACGACAAGGACAGATTCTTGTTTAAGGATGTTGAGCTGGAAAAAAACAGAGGGTCGCAACTTTTCTATTCCAAGTTTTTGAACCAAATGAACGTACTCTCTGGTATTCTAATCCCAACAGTTCTGCATAAAAACTCGATGTTGCTCGTTCTCCAGATCATTTTTCTTATTCTTAGGACGTATCTATCGCTTTTTGTTGCCCGTCTAGACGGGCAAATAGTGAAGGACATCATTGCCGGTAGAGGACGGAAATTTCTGCTAGATCTAGCGTGCTGGTTTCTAATAGCGTTTCCTGCTTCGTACACGAATAGTGCCATAAAACTGTTGCAGCGCAAGCTGAGTCTGAATTTTAGGGTAAATCTTACACGCTACATTCACGACATTTACCTCGATAAGAGGTTGGCATTTTACAAGCTGATATTTGATTCCAAGTCCTCGAACTCGATCATCAAAAATATAGACAATTCGATCACAAATGATGTGACTAAATTTTGCGATGCCACATGCTCTGTATTTGCAAACATCGCTAAGCCTGTCATCGACTTGATCTTTTTTTCAGTGTACCTGCGAGACAATTTGGGAACAATGGGGGTTGCTGGTATATTTATCAACTATTTTATAACCGGGTATATCCTGAAGCGATTTACACCGCCCTTGGGAAAGTTGGTCAGCGCCAGGTCAGCCGCCGATGGTGATTACTACAATTACCATCTTAACATGATCAACAACAACGAGGAAATTGCGTTCTATCAAGGTACAGGAGTAGAGACACGGAAGGTTAAGGAGCTGTACGACATATTGATGGACAAGATCTTAGTCATCGATAAAAACAAATTCAATTACACAATTTTGGAGGATTACATTCTCAAATATACATGGTCTGGTCTGGGATATGTCTTTGCATCTATTCCAATAGTTGTGACGACATTATCAACAGGTATTAATTGTGAAGAGACCAACATGAGAGAGTTCATCGTGAATAAGAGGCTGATGTTATCGCTGGCGGATGCAGGGTCTAGGTTGATGCATTCCATGAAGGACATATCTCAGTTGACTGGGTATACCAACAGAATTTTTACTTTGCTGTGTGCTCTACACAGAGTTCATTCCTTCAACTTCAATTACGGTGCCGCTGAGGATCTATCGATTTTGAACTCGGAGACACAACTAAACAACAGATACAAAAAAATAACGGCACTGGAAAACAGAGCACCTCAAGATATTATTCAAGGGACAGTACAGAAGAATTTCAATGGCGTAAGACTTGAAAATATTGACGTTATCATTCCCTCCGTCAGAGCCCAAGACGGCACAAAATTGATCAAAAAACTAACATTTCAAATACCTCCAAATATTGAACCAATCTTATCAGAATCCAACTCTAGCCAGGACATCAATGCCAGCTTTAAGAAAAATTTGCCATTCCTAGATGGCCCGGGTTCTAGCTTGCTAATACTGGGAGCGAATAGTTGTGGAAAGAGTTCAATTCAAAGAATAATTTCCGAGATTTGGCCAGTTTACAATAAAAACGGACTGTTGTCAATACCTAGTGACGGTAACTTATTTTGTGTTCCTCAGAAGCCATATTTCACAAAGGGTGGTACTTTTAGAGACCAAATTATATATCCAATGTCTACTGATGAGTTTTATGACCGTCAATTCAAAGATAAGGACCTGGTGAAGATATTGGCGGAAGTTAAGCTGGACTACCTACTGAAACGAGGCTCAGGTTGGTCATATTTTGATTCTATTGCCGATTGGAAGGATGTTCTGAGTGGAGGAGAGAAGCAGAGAATGAACTTTGCGAGAATCATGTTCCACATGCCGCGTTTTGTTGTGCTTGATGAGGCCACCAATGCCATCAGTGCAGACATGGAGGATTACCTCTTCAATTTGTTGAAACGGTATCGGTTCAACTTTATTAGCATATCGCAGAGACCATCTTTGGTAAAGTATCACGACCTGTTGCTGGAAATTACGACTGAAGATGGCTCGTGGCAATTGCAGGCGCTTGGCACCGACGAGGCAATAACCTCGATCGACCACGAGATAGATGAACTGCGACAGAAACTGGACAGTGTCAAGAAATGGGAATTAGAAAGAGACGATCTACAAAGTCGCTTGACCATAATATAACCTATGCATTAGCACATAGCCAGCATAGTCCGTCCACAAGTGTCGGGAGTGCTGCACATAAATAAATACAGTTAATGAATATTATTCTCTAAACTGGAGACCAGGGCATCTTTCCCTGTACATGTCTCTCAAAGAACCGCTGGTCGTTGTCTATCTGTTTGCTTAAATCCAGTAACTGAACGTCTCCATAGCCGTTAAAGCGTTTGAAAGGGTTGCGGAACTCCTTTTTGCCTATGAGCGGCTCTTTTGTTCCGTACCAGTCGGATTCAAAGAGCTCCAAAGCATGGCACTTTTCTGAGGTCTCCAGTTCTTCGAAATAGCACTTGATATCCGCATCTGTGAAATTCACTGGAGTTGGGTCGATGCCGATGTATGTGAGGAGCGACGTTGGAAAGTCCAGCGCCTTTGCGTGGCACTCGTAGAAACGCCTCTTCTTGAAGGCAAAGCCAGTAATGGTCACGTATTTGGGGAACTCGTTTGTTACCTGTTTGAACCTGTAGATGGAGTACAGCAGATTCTCAAACGAGTCTAGTGCAAACTCTTCTGTCGTGATGTGTTCGCTGAACAGCTGCTTGACCGATGTGCCCAGCTGGCAGATGCGCTGGTTGATCGTGTTGAGAAGGTCGATGATCGTATCGTCAAATTCTGGGGGGAGGACCGAGTCGTCGCGGGTCGTGTAGTTCAGCAGATTCCACGCGTGGAGGTAGTAGCTGGTTGCCTCTGAGAGGTTTCCGGCCTCTCTCTTCGTTTGGGACCCACTGTAGACAAGCAGACTGCTCTCGGGGGCGTGCAACAGCTCGACGATGGCTTGCAGACTGTGTTTGATGAACGCCAGGTGGTCATTTCCCGCGCGCTGGAACGACGCCAGGTGCCAATGCTCGGGACATTGGCCCAGGTTCGGTACGGGCTCATCGCCGACCAGGGGCCTCCAAATGGAATGGCAGGGGACCATGATAAGACGCTGCATTGGTGGGAGTGCGCAATTGCTGGAGACGAATAGCAGGATTCAATTGCCTGTGCACGGTTACTGCAACTCCTGTGGAACCCTTCTGTTGGCGTGGCAGGCCGTGATGCTTAGGCGTCGCGGCCGGGTCTCTATCGCTTTATCTTCTAGTGATGGGCGTTGGCTCGAGCCGTTGTTGTAGATATTTACCCTAACATCCACACGTGATACTCTTACACGAAATTAGCGCGTGTTATATGTAGATTATACGAAGCGTCGGATAGGTATAAAAGCGAAGACTTTTACACCTCTAGAACCTTCAACTTTAGATAACAGGACCAAGCTTTAGATTAGGCATAATACAGATCTTAGCTTCACTATTAAATTAGTTAAAATAAATTAACCCAGGAAAGGGCCCAGGCAAACATCTACAAAAAGTACTTTTTGTACAATGATAAAGAACACGCACCAATGCTTCCATTGCTGAGCGAATTGGTGCGTGTTCTTTATCATTGTACGGGATGAGTTCATCAAAGTTCCATGAGTTTTCTGATTCCCTGTTGTTTTACCAGATAAGCCATATATCAACTCATAGAAAGAACTGGAAGGTACAATTCAACACCGAACTCGTTAGGTTTCTCACCACAATTTTTAGCGTTTGGATCATCATTTCACGATAACCGAACAGCTGGACTAGCCAAATTCAGAAACATCTTAGAGAGTCCAGATCTCGATGAATACCTAACACAGAACTCAGAATACAAACTCATCGAAATCGAGTTAACACAATTACGTTTAGCTCAGTTACAGAGCCTTGAAAACTTAGTGCGAGACACCAATGCTAAGAAACGGCAAAACCGGAGGTTAATACAACAATATTCTTGGAATAAACGTGCCTATAATAGATACTACGACGTAGGAGATTGGGTATACCGCCCACGTATGAAGAAATCAAGACAAGAACCCAATTGGGCAGGCCCATACCAAGTAACCACAGTCAAAGGAAGAGCATGCTGGTTAACCTCACCGGAAAACAACAGGGAATCAGAAAACTCATGGAACTTTGATGAACTCATCCCGTACAATGATAAAGAACACGCACCAATTCGCTCAGCAATGGAAGCATTGGTGCGTGTTCTTTATCATTGTACAAAAAGTACTTTTTGTAGATGTTTGCCTGGGCCCTTTCCTGGGTTAATTTATTTTAACTAATTTAATAGTGAAGC